>MDKI01260099.1:0-61956 GCA_005239505.1 Nicotiana paniculata | reverse complement strand
TGGTGAGGGCACATGATTCATGACGGAAAGGTAATGTTGTTGACCTCTAAGTTAGAGTAGTTAGTGAATTGTGAATAAATAATGGTATTTGTGAGTCGATTATTAAGGCGAGGATGTCACATCTCTGTGTTTGAACTGTTCTAAATATTCTTGGTATAACATGTTAAGAGGTTTTCTTAATAAGTTGTGTACATGTGTGGAGTTTGATTGCTCGAGCACGAGCAAAAGTTTAAGTGTGAGGTCTTGATGCGAGACTAAAATGCATAGTTTATTATGTAATATACCTTACATTTGAGGTGCGTTAATGATAAAAATACACTTTTTATGTGCTTAATGGAGTTTATTTCATGTGTAGGTGAATTGGAGGAAACGGATCTAAAGGGATGCAAATACGTCGAAAATACGCTAAAGGGATGCAAATGCCTTGAGTTCACCCTCAGCCACCTCATCAGAGTATATCGGCCTTTACATTATCGAGGTCTGGTTACTCTACGACGTCGATCCACCAGGCCCTTTATCGCCAGTGATGATGGGGATGGGGACCGAGGGTGGATGAGTCGGTTTGTCCAAGTGAGGACTGTTGATATTATTCCTGTGGAGTTCCTGTCGTTTCTCGAGAAATGGAATTTTACACGTAAGTGATACACTATACTTTGCCATTTTTTGTTCTCAGTGGATTCGGACTCCGTAAGAATATTTTCTTTCTTTCTCCGTAGAGATCCCGTGGTTGCCATACGAGGTCCCCGACCTAGTGGACCGCACTCAGAAACTGGCAGCTTGTTCAACCTATGATGAACGCAAGTGGCGAGATCTGTCAAAGGGCAGATGGGAAGCAAAACACCATGGTATGTGTTGTATGGTTCCTTTCTTAAAGATTACTCCTCTTTATGTTTATTAATTTCTTTGCTGTAGGTATTGGTGAATTTTCTGAAGTGAGACTATGCCCTTTTAAAGAGGAGGAAAGACCTTTGGCTTCGGATCCAAGCCAAGGTAATAAAAGGAAAGGATCCTCGGTGGACGAGGATGTTCAAGGTGAGGCAGGGCCTGCCCAGACGCACAAAGAAGATGCAACCATTGAGGAAGGTCTCGAGGTAGCTGGGCCTGCTGAACCCGAGGTCTCCATCCTCGGGAGAAGGTTACGGGAAGGGATGAGCGAAGGTCCTTTGCCACCATCTTCTTCTCCCTTCGAAGGTACTTTGAAGGATGTTCAGGGAGGTTCAACTGGGGCCGATGAGACCAGACCAGTGGATGCACGCTCAAAATTCGAGGAGGATCAGCGACTCTGCTCTATTGTGATCCTCGGTGATCTTTTGGCCTTCTCAGCTTCATATTTTTTTTCCTTCTAAATGAACCTTCCTTCCCATAGGCCTTCGACAAGCTCAAGTCTGAGCTTCTTCCCGTGAGGCTAAGTTGTGGAAAGCCTTGGACGGGGAGAAATCTCTCAGACTTCTTTGTGATAAGAGGACAAGAGAGTTGATACATCTTCGATCAGAGATGAATCAAAGTCAAAATTATGAGGGCAATCTCGAGAAGCAGGTAACCTTCATATTGAGGGAGTATCCGTTTCTTTTTCCACTTTTGGAAACTAATGTTTCGTCATCTCAGTTGCAGAGAAAAATGGAGGCACTGGAATGCCTTTGGGGCGAAATCATCCAGGCCAATTTCAAACGCAACAAGTTGAAGGCACATATAGGTGCTCATATTGCGGCTGAAAGGAGTGCTTTGGCTAAGGCCTCCACCATCGAGATACAACTTCGTAATGGTCGAAGAAGCAACTCGGTTCAAACTAGAAGGATTACCAAGCTCGAAATAGACCTTTTGAAAATGAAGGCCGAGGTCGTGGACGCTTGAGCTGAAGCCAAAGCCAAGGAGGTTCGAGAAAAATATGATAAGAAGGTGGCCATCTATCTGAAAGATGCCGCCGAGGCTCGTATGAAGTTGGGGGAGGCTTCTGATTGAGAGAGGCTGATCAATGATTATTCCCGATGCAAATCCCGGAGGGCAACCCTCGAGGAGATCCATGCTCGGGGCTTCGACCTTTCGGAGGAGATAGAGCAGGACAAAGCGTGTGTGTTCGACGCCAATTTCCTTATTTCCTATGTCGAAGATAATAAGGAAGAGGCCGATGAGGGAGCCGGTCTCCAGGAGGCTGATGGAGCCGGTCCCCAGGAGGCCGATGGAGCCGTAGTCCCTGAGGGGAATAAATACTAAGTCCCCGAGAATAAACTAAGCTTTTCCTTTCTGATTCTTTGCATAGGAATCTCATAGAGCATTGTAAATGTGTCTTTACATCATTACATATATAAAAAAGAAACCTTTCGGTTTTCCCTTTATATAAATTTCCACTTGTTTGTGTCTTTGTTTTTGTTCTGAATCTTGATGCTCGACAATAATTAGTCTGATGAGTTGGACTTCGAAATTAAACCCTTGGGGTTTTGTGCTTGATGAGCAATTGGTAATAGCTGATAATTAACCGCTTAGGTCTCAGTCCTCGAGTCAAATTTTGATTCAGGCTCGTCGACCCTTGGGTTTTTCAGATCAGCCCTGAGGCTCTTTTGATTGGCCCGAAGGATTTTTAGCTGGCCTTTTGGCTATTATGCATTGGCCCTTAGGCTCTTTTAGATCGGCCCTGAGGCTCTTTAGGCTGGCCCTTGGGCTCTTACGCATTGGGTCGATGCGACCTCTCCCTCGTTAAAGACTTCTTTGAAGTTTTTGTATTCGTCTGACTCTTCGACGGATTGATAGAACCTCGATTTTGGGTCGATATGTGACAAAAAATGAACACCTCGGGAAGTTCACTCGAAGGATGAATTTTCGAAGCTGTTTTCTTGAAGGATGATTATTTCTAAGCCCTTTCATTATTTGGAGCTGATATGATCGGAGCTCTTTTGCTTATGCCGAGTGTAGCCTGACTAACCGGTTCTTTTTGAAGTATTTGAAGGCCTGTAGTTTTATGGAGGCAGTGGGACGTCTCCGAGCCGCGCTAATTTGGACGGAGCCTTTTGATATGACCGTAGTCTTTATGTTTGGCCGTAGCCTTTTAGTCCCCAAGTGAGGTAGTTCGGTGTCTATATCGAGGGTATGCCTTTTTAGGGGTCTTACAAGTTCAAATATATAGCCTTGACTTTAATATCGGGATTATGCCTTTTTAAGGTCTTACAAATTTAGGCATGCCTTGTTGATGTCTTACAAATTTGGTGTTGCCTCATTGAGGGCTTATGAATTTGATGTTGCCTCATTGGGCTTATGAATTCAAGGTTTCCTCATGGAGGGCTTACAAGTTCAATGCCTCATGGAGGGCTTACGAGCTTGAGGTTGCCTCATGGAGGTCTTATAGGTTCAATGTTGCCTCATGGAAGGCTTACGAGATCGAGGTTGCCTCATGGAGGGCTTGCAGGTTCAATGTTACCTCATTGAGGGCTTATGAGCTCGAGGTTTCCTCATGGAGGCTTACGAGGTCGAGGTTGCCTTATGGAGGGCTTACAGGTTCAATGTTGCCTCATGGAGGGCTTACGAGCTTAAGGTTGCCTCATGGAGGGCTTACAGGTTCAATGTTGCCTCATGGAGGACTTACGAGCTTGAGGTTTCCTCATGGTGGGATTACAGGTTCAATGTTGCCTCATGGAGGGCTTACGATCTCGAGGTTGTCTCATGGAGGGCTTACATTTTAAATGTTGCCTCATGGAGGGCTTATATTTTCAATGTTGCCTCATGGAGAGCTTACGAGCTCGAGGTTAGATGGATCGGTGGACTAACTATTGATGGCAGTCCCCGAGTGTTCGGGAGTTTTTGGCCCTAGAGTCGTTTCTTTTAAAAATAGCAAACTTCTTTGCTGCCTAAAGCGTTTTGATGATAATATATACTCCTTCGATTTCTTTATATAAACGTACATGTTTTCACCTTCGAGAGTCCGATTATTCTACGCGGACACGGTTAATTCGACCGTTTGGTCCGTTACAACATTCTCTTGTCGAGACCGTCTTTGGCATGTTTCAATTTCTTCGAGGAGGCGATCTCCCGGGGGGATGCCCCCAGTATTCGAGGTTGATCGAAGATAAGCCTTGGATACTTGATGAGTTCTCCTTAGGCAGCATATGGATGTTTCCTCGTTAAAAACCTCGTTAGTAAAACCCATTTGGGATAAATTCGGTCTAAGGGAAAAAGAGCGCAACGCATGCTTTAAAATCTAAGGTCTTCGAGATGGAGGGTGCTTCGATTCCTCTCAATCAAACACACATGAGTTAGTAGAAAAAGTAAATAAGAAAGGGAGGGGGTTGTAGCTTAATTGTGGTAGCGTTCGAGCCTCGATATGTTTCAATTGCTCGTTCTGAGGACGCGGCAAGGTCCTTTATTCGTCCATTCGGGTGCAACCGAGAATGTAGTTTGTGATTGCTACATGGATGTTCGTTTGTCCTTTGGCTCCTTCAATGCAGGAGGCATCGATGTCGGTTCCACATCGTGCACCGTGAACATATCTCTTGCTGCATGTGTTGATACCGAACTTTTTCTCAAATTATTTTAAAATTTGTATATACACCTTCAAAACCGCTCTTTATAATAACTGGTATTTTTTCGAGGTTTTTCATATTTTTATTAAATCCTTTTCCAATTTATTCAGTATTTTTTATATTCAATAATTATTCATAAATTGTATTATAAAGAATTTCAAAATATTTCCCAGTCAATATATCATTTTTAATCCTATTAGGATTTAAGTATTTCACAAATTAGCTAATTTGACATTATTTGACCATAATTACAATAACTTTGAAACTATGGCCTAATTGTACATTTTATACCATTTAAATCAATAATTATTTCATTTTATATTTTTTATACTCATTAATTACCTTAATTTCATTTATCTAGCATCAATTTCATTTTATATGATTACTAGCTATTTTTATTTAATTATTTATCTATTTTTAATGGGTGTTTAACAATTAGCCACATATATTTAAATTCTAGCCTAATCCTAACCCAACCCATCAGATTTTTAACAACCCAATTCCATACCCAGCCCAAATCAATTCCTTACCCGGCCCAAATCAATTCCAAATCTATCTGAGTCGTTGATCAAATTAGATCAATGGCCCAGATCCCACCTACCATAATTAAACCTAGACCTACCCCCCCAACCCCTCATTTCCCAATCTCTCATTCTCTCTCTATATCTCTCTGGTTCTCTCTAAAACCTTCCCTTATCTCTCTACCTCCGATGGAGTTTGTTCGTCTTCTCTGGCTAGTTCCCTCGCTGGAAACTGCGTTCTTTCACTGTCTCCTGGTTATTGCTTCACCCTACACCAGTCTAACGGCGCCCTAAGGCCCTCATGGCGAGCCTGGAGTGGTTCAAATCCTACCTATGGTCCCTCATGCCATCTTCCGCCCTCCTCCGGCTATCTGAGTAAGAGCCATGACTTTTCCGGCTAAAGCTGGCGACATCTTTAAGGGTTTTCTTGTTTTTTCAACTCTCTAAAACCCTAATCCCTTGTATTTTCACGATTCCTTTAGATATGTCTTAGATCTGTGTATATCATGAAGCTTTTTACATGTTTTCTTCAAAAACCTTCCTATTCTCTTAGATCTACACTAGATCCGGGTTTATTACGAGTATTATTACATTTTTTCTTAAAGGTTTTCCATTTTTGAACAAATTTTTCACTTAGGGTTTCTGAGACCTTTTCTTCAAATGATTTCTTAATGTTTAAGTGATTTTTCTCATATGCTTAAACGTTTATCACTTTTAATCATGACTTATTTAGTTTTAACACTGTGCTGAGCATGTCTTTTCTTTCGATTTGTATGTGTGTCTGTTTCCCATGAGCAACCCCTATTTCTTTGTGATTGTTGCTTTACTATGCTATTGGGTCTTTGATTCTGCTGCTTCTTGCGTGTTCACCCTGCTTAAATCACCACTGTCTTGAATCCCTGAATGATTATGAGTAGTACTATACTGATTTTTCATACGACATCCTCTGCTGATTCTGCATGTTTTCTTAGATACATGAGGCCATCCCTTAATTAGCACCAATTTCGAATCCCTGGTTTCTTATGAGATGTTCTTATTTCCAACTTTGTTTTCTTACTTGTTGCATAATTGATTAACTGTTAATTGATTGCTATTTCCTTAAGTGATATTTTCTGAATCTAGCTTCAATTGTATGTTTGAATTAAGGGTAAAACTGCTTCCTTACATGTTACAAGCATAAGGACTTTCCTTAATTATTATTTTTACCTACTAGCCGTTTGAGTTTAACCCCTTCAATTAAGGGATTCCTAATTGCCTATTACACTTACACTGTTCTTATATTCCTCTAACCTATATATGGTTCTTTCCTTATTTTATATTGACCGTAAGAATTACTCCCTTGATTATTGGGATACTTGTGTTAATTGGTACTGATTGATATTCAGTCCCATAATCTTTGGTTAATTCTGGTCCTTTCCTTATTTTTCATCAAGTTTTCAAAACTATGTATACTCTATTCATACACACACAGACACACGAACGAATCTGTTCAAAAAATCTCTTTCTCACAATTTAAAAGACTTTCTGCTCTCTCTTCTGTGCTAATTACTACTACTCTGGGTTAGCCGGCTGCAAGCCAAGGCTAGCTATTGTGCATTCTCCTACTATCCTGTTTATGTTATTGCTTTCTTCACTTCACCTGGTGTGTTCTAATTTATATGTCAGTCTTCAAACCAACATGTTTCCTTTACTGCTGTGATTCAGCATGCTTCTAACTTGTTTACTTATTCTTCAGCATATATCTAGGATCCTGAACTCCCCTCTGCATGTTTAAATTAGGCTTTATTTGTTTATGACCAACATGTTTCTATACACTTAGAACCTACTTCTTACATGCCTATGACTGGCACATTAGTTTAACCATGGCCTTAGGTGTTAATCTAACCTAGCACTGTACCCTTCTGATCCTCTAGACCCTTAAAAGTTTCCTGATTGCATGTCTGTGTGCGTATCTGCCTGCTTTATGTATGCCCCTTACATGCTCTGTATTTGTCCCTAATCCCATTACCTATGTTTGTGATTATTGGACTATCCTTGGTCCTTGTGTGATTTTAAGCTCCCATTTCCTTCTTCAAAACTGTTTTTCTTACTCACTCTTTCTCAAAACTGTTCCTTACTTAAATCCTTTTAAATAAAAGCACTCTCTCACACTCTCTTAGAAGTTTAAGTTCAGCCCCCTTCGTGTGAGCATTGCTTTGAGAACCCTTTGAGTACCCTCTGAACTCTGACACACAAGACTGACACTTCCACACTGCACATGTTTAATTCTTTTGGATATGTATGGGTATGAGCACTGCCCGGGAGCCCTTGAAGTCCTTAGGGAACTCTGACACATCCGGATTATGAAAAGGCTATGCAATACCATAAGGCAGTGAGGTTTGGAAGATATGGGCCTAACTGAAGGCTCCCTATAGAAGTAACTTCTTATTTTCCTTTGGTTGTGTAATTCATAAATCTTTGGCCTTTAATAATTTGTGAACAACTCAGGGGATGGATAGTGAAAAGGGAGGGGTAGCTACGCATGCATTAGCTATTAAAGGGATATAAATCATGCTATTAGACTTTATATCCTATCTGTGCAATAGAGATCATGTTTAGGCCCATATGTTCATATTCACGCATTAGAAATCATGTTTATTAGGTCTCATGCCCACTGTTTCAGCATGTTCACTTTTGCTTAGAAAAATCCTACTAATAAATGGTATTTTCTACTGTCATGTTCCACACTGCCATGTACGCTTAGAAATCTTGTCCTAGGCTAAACAACATTAAAATAAATTACACTCTAGCATCTTCTGAAACCATGATTAATACTGTAATTACTGAGCATTTAGAAATTATGCTTAGGAATTTTGCATACGCATCATTCTGCATCTCTATCTTTGCATTAGATATCATGTTGTAGGGACCTAATCGCTCAACTACATTTAGTCTAATTACTAAGGTATAAAAAGTATAACCACCCACTTAGTTTTTCTCTAAAGAATAACTGGCAATGCTTCTGTGTTCTGAACAACCTAGAACAACATGTTTAGGTAATAACCATGGACACTGGTTAATATACACTGTACCCCCCTAGACAAGCCTTAGGTGACTAATTTTTTCAAAATTAGAAATTTGTCTCTCTTGTGTGTGTTGCTTAACACTAATAGGTATTTCTTTTAAATCAGTAGGCAAATTGATTAAGAGCATGTTTTCCTTGAGTTATAAAACAAGTCTGCCTATCTGTTTATCCTCTGAATTCACCTAGATACCATGTCTTAGGATCTTAATTAACAACACTGCCTTTATATGTGTTTGAGTCGTGCTAATTATATGAATTGTCCGCAGAGGAAAAATTTGAGCTTCCTATATGCTCCTATGTGTTTCCCACTGACCGCAATCCTATATGTTCCTTGCTTGTTGCCTTAGAATCTTACCCCTTTAAACTTGAGGGTCTTCCTAGTACCTACCTTTTAGGATAGTAGTCCTAACCTCCTCCAGGACTGATAGGATGGGACGGGTAATAGCACACAATAGAATCCGTGACCAACACGCGCTTTAATCACCTTTACGGGGTGGGAAGGGTAGAATATGGATATGATAACCGGTGCACTAATACCACGTGTAGCCCCTCTTCGAGGAGTGATTACCGGGTATTGCATTGATATGATCCATATTATTATAAACCTAGGACACTTGTATATATAGTTCGTAATTACCCCTACTGGTTTTCTAAACACATGTATGCTTAAGACTTGAATCCCCTCTTAGTTGAGCCTTTACTTGTTATTTTCTATTTGTACAAATTCACGAAACATTTGTCCGGGAACCACACTTGTGGATCCTGAGGGGTGCCTAACACCTTCCCCTTAAGATAATTTCAAGCCCTTACCCAAATCTCTGGTTAGCAACGTAGTTGTAATTGAACCCCTTAGGTGCCCTAACGCACCGTTAAAATCGTTAGGTGACGACTCTCCAAGATATGCAAACCCCCTTTCCCAAAAGGAAAGAGTTGTCCCAACCAATGTCATGAACCTGGTCCTCCGCTGAGGAGGAGGAAGAAAAGGGTGCGCGACAGCATGGCGACTCTGCTGGGGATTATAGGATTTTACCATTTCAAATTGTTTCGTGAATTTATGCCTTTATTTTAAACACCTGCACCCTTTTCCATTCCCTTTGCATGCAATTAATTGTTTACTTCGAGTATTTATTTCCAAATGTAACTGACATGTCTCTTTTTTTCCTTTTGTAACTGCTTTAAATCTTTATTTCCGTTTTTACCACTTTATTTAACGTACAAGTACGTGAGAACTTGTTTTAATACTTATTGCATAAATCATGCTCAACATTCATACTCCACTCGTGCCAAACAAAATACTATAGCAACTCTTGATGAGTGGTTGCGCCCTTCCTATATTATCACCCCCTAAATTTGGAAAGGCTTATTAGCGGTAAAACTAGTCGATCAGTGGTGCAGTCGACGGTTCCGTGCCTTTCCCCCTTGAGTTGTCCGCTTGAGGGTACCAGTCTAAAACCCCATAGAAACCTTACTCTGTTAAACTATTTCATGCATCATGGTCAAACTTAGTCAAGCTAAAGGGTCGTCCGCACGATACCTTTTTAAGATAGCCTTATCCAAAAGTCCGCCGGGTTTCCCTAAACCCAAACAGACGCCCTCACATTCTGTGCATTTATTTGGAGAACTAAATGCTTCCTACTAATTATTGACGTTAAATAGTCGAGTCCGATGGGGGTAAGGGCCTAACCTATTTGTTTTGCAGAAAACAAAAATGAGGCACGAAGTCCCCAGATTCGACATGGTCTCCAACATCCACCCAATTGCTGAGTTGGTGGGAGGATCTACACTCTAGCGACAAAGCTATCGTCAGGAAACACTTGGGTAACCTACCATCTCTTCTGGAAATCCAGCCTAACAAAATGATAGTGGAGGCTGCTACCCTGTTCTAGGATCATGAAAGATCCGTGTTTCGGTTTTGGATTATCGAAATGGCACCGTTGATAGAAGAGATAGGAGGGCTGGCTAACCTAGTATGGGAAACTTCGGGGTTGCTAATGCCTGAGAACCGTACAGGCAGAAGTTTCCTCAAAATGATGGGTCTGAAAAAAGGACGCGGAATTGGTATGTCTGGAGGATTCGTACATTCCTTTTGACTACTTGTACGAATGGTATGGCTACAACAAATCATACCGTACCTACCATGACAAGTTTGCTTTCACCTCTCTGGGACACGTCCATCGCCAAGTGTTTGTATTTGTGGTCTACTTTTTAGGATTGATCGTGTTTCCGATGAAGAAAGAAAGGATCCACACCAGGCTAACCATGGTAACTAAGACCATAATGGAAGGGTTAAATGGGCAATATTTCAGCATAGTGCCCATGATCCTTGCGGATATGTACCGGGCCTTAGAAAAATGTCAACAAGGAGTAAAGCATTTCGAAGGCTGCAATCTGTTGCTCCAACTCTGGCTCGTAGAACATCTCCAAAAGGGGGAATATCGACAGGACATCTACCTCCAAATGTGGGATGACCACATTTCTTTCCATCACCCGAAACGAATGAACTATATCCCTGACATGTTCGCTCAACCTGAAGATGCTGAAGGATGGGTCGGCTCTTTGATAACATGACTGAAGTACAGGTTCAATGGATGTTCGAGAGTTCATCATTCGATCCCGAGACACATCATTTCTAGTACTGATTAGTCTAAGAGGGATATACCCTTACGTACCTCTTCGAGTTATGAGGCAGGCAGGAAGGAAGCAAGTCATCCCTAGGGTCGAGAAGATGAGCCATCTCTGAGCCGACTTTCAAAATAATGACAGCCCTCACAAGTGCCAAGCTCAGCAGCTATGGCACTTCAAGGTTATACTTGAGAAAGATACCATCGAGCCGGACATGTATCACTCTGGTTATACTCCTTTCTATCTTGGCTGGTTAGAAGAAGATCTGGGTGGTCAGAGGAAGCCAGGGTACGTCCGAGGTCACAGGGTTATAGATGAAAGGGCTGAAGCACAAGTCAAGTTCAACCAGTTGCGTAAAAGGGTCGGGGAAAATGAGGATGATCACCACAAGATACATGATTCTAACAAAAGACTGATCGAATAATGGAAGGACATGGCTATTAGCGCCAACAAGAGGTTGGGGTATTCGGAACGAGGTATAATCGATTTGGAAGAAAAGTTCATCAAAAGGGTTAAAGATTGTCAAAAGGTTGAGGGAGCTGCAGGGGGATACTTAGCCAGAACTTATCTACTGCCGGGACTTCGCGAGCTGGGAAAGCTGATAGAAGAAAGCAGGAATGCCGAATCTGGGGAAGGTCCTTCTGGGACCAAGTAGATAGGAGTGTCTTTTATTTTTCTCTCAATGTAATAAGGCCAATGGCCATTAGTGATTTTTATTTTTTCGTTTGTCGTTTCGGGATTTGTCTATTTTATTATAAATAAAACGAGGCATTTAGCATTTTAAGTTCTCCAAATCAATTTGTCGCTAGTCCTACCCACAAAGAGGTCCCCAACTTAGGACACGCTTTCATTTCTGCATTATGTGTTTAAATAATACAATGCTCTTTTCATAATCCTCACTGACTCGGTTACCTTTTGTTTTTATTTTTCTTACTCCCCTCCCCAAAGGTTAGTTCGTGCATTCTGGCATCATCAACCTATCGCACCAGATCCAAGGGCCCTCCATCTACTCCTCCCCTAGTCCTCCTAAGTGCAAATACAAGGTAAAAGTAAGACGGAAGAGTCCAAAGACATCAGAAAGGAGAATGTGATTGAAAGGGTAGAGGCCACTGATGGCCGAGGTATTCAGGTCCTACATGAGAACATGTCGCCACTTGAACAAAAGTTGCTGAAGTTTCAGGAAGAACTCGATCAAGTACGAAATCTGGCCAACTTGTCATTTTCCCTGAACGTCCCTGACGTCAACCTTCCAAATTCTCAAAACCCCGCTGATAACTTGGATTTTTGCCTTGAAAGCTTATACGTTGTGCTTGTTGCAGGATTGAACTAGAAATGAAGACACTCAGTCTAAAATATGCTCAAAACAGGAGTGAATCCGGCAGAAGGATCAAACACAACAAAGATGATCAAGCAAAAGGCCACTGCGACCGCGATCCTTTTTTCGCAGTCCGCGGTGGAATTCCAGTGAGGTTGAAAGTAATTCAAGTGTCCACCGTGGCCGCGGTCCTCATTTAGCGGTCCGTGGTGGCGTTCTAGTGAAGATTAAACACAAGGCAAGTTTCCACCACGGCCGTGGTCCTCGTTTCGCGGTCTGCGGTGGCATTCCAGTAAGGGTGCAGGCCATGAAAATTCTCACCGCGGTCCGCGGTCGATCTTACCAGCAACTTAGTAGCCTCATTATTTTCGCGGACCGCGGTCGTGTTTCATCAGTCCGCGATGGTCCTGCAGGGGCATTTTTGTCCAAAAATTGGCAAACTATAAATAGACTATTTTGTAATTTCTTTACAGATCTTGTAATTTCTGAAGTGGAGAGCATGTGAATATTTTAGGGTTTTCATCTTTCTAGCTTTGTTCTTGCAATTTTGACATTGAAACTTAAATTTCATTGTTAACAATCAATTAAATGGGTTCTTCTTCTTCTCCATCATTGTTTTCATCTTTGATTATGAGTAGCTAGACCCATTAGCTAGGGTTGTGACTCAAACCTAGTATGGGTATGTAATGGGTTTTTGAAATTAAGGTTGGGAAATTAATGAGTGTTGGCTATTTAGGCTAATTCAAGGTTTTTATTGCCATAATTAGTGGTTGCAAACACTAATTAGCCTTTTTCATGACTTTGGTCTTTCTTGAGAAAGAAGACTTGAGTCTAGAAATTAGCCTAATAGGAAATTAGGGCATTATCAAGAGATTGGTAGTCCCAATCAATTGGGTTAAACCCAGAAATGGTAAAACCCTACTTGAGCCCTAATTAACGGGTTAAACCTCGAGAGAGTAATACCCCACCTAATCCTTAAGTGCTTGATTAATTGGAACTCAATTGGGCTCAAGAGGGGCAATTAGGGTAAAATCACTCAAACTACCGAGATGTATAGAGTGAGCACCTTCGTGCATTGGTTATAGATGTATCCCTAACCGACTCCCCGACCTTAGAATTGAACCCCGTTGTGTATCCACCTAGGCAAAGGTCATGACCCTAGTGCCTTTATCAATATCAGAAAACAACAACAAAAAAAAGTTAGTCAGTAATTGGCTTACAAACAATAGAGTATATTTAGCATAGTTCAACACCAACAAATGTTTAGAAGTGCAATTAGAAACACTCGACCCTTTTAGATCACTTAGGCACTCACTCCCATTATAGACTCCCTGTGGATTCGATCCCGACCATTTGGGTAAAAGCTACACGATCCTTGCCTTCCTACTTAGATAGTAGTGTGGGTGAGGCGTGATCACTTTTTGGCGCCGTTGCCGGGGAGATCTAACAATGTGACTATCTTTGTGACTAGAAGCGTAGTGTGTTTTTCTTTCCTTCTATTTTAACTTCCTCGTTTTATTTACTTAGGTACAATGGCTGATCCGCTAGGAAATGTGATTCTGGGGGAGGAGGTTTATGACAACCAAGAGGATGAAATTAATCAACTTCCTCCACAAAAGAAGGGACCGACAGGCCAATATACAGGATGATGTCCCAGACCCTCCTCCACCTCTAGCTCCTAGAGTTGCCCCTCGATTCCTTCCAAACGACGGGTACGCTAGTGCCATAGTCCCACCAAGGATTCGAGCGGGGAACTTCCAAATAAAAAATGTGATGCTCACTCTCCTAGAGCAAAGAGGACACTTCACCAGAGCCGCGCACCAGAATGCCTATAAGCATGTCAAAGGCTTTGTTGATACCTGTTGGGGGAGTAAGCAAACTAATGTGTCGGAGGACGCATTAAGGTTACAGTTGTTCCCGTTCTCACTTTGGAGAAAGGCATTGGATTTGTTTGAGCGGCTCCCAAACCATTCTATATCCACTTGGACGAGCTCATGGATAAATTTATTGCAAAGTTCTTTTGTCCAACCCACATGGCGGCCCTTCGAGATGAGATTTTGGCATTCAAACAAGAGCCAAATGAGCCCCTACATGAAATATAGGAACACTATAGAACCATGGTCAAAGAGTGTCCGAACAATGACATGACTGCGGCTATGATACAACAAACCTTCTACCGGGGAATCAACACAGTAAATCAATGTGTGGTCAACCAATTGGCCGGTGGTAATTTTATGAAGTTGACGTACCCGGAGGCATGTGAGATTCTTGATGAAATGGCCGACACATCTTCGGCTTGGCAAAGTAGAGCAAATGTGCCTCAAGGGGAAACCGGTGTGAATAGTCTCCACAAGGAACTCCAAGAACAAGGGCAAGCAATTGCCGAGATCACAACAACCATGAACCAACTTGCTAAATCCCAACTCTAACAATTGCAAGGCCGAAGTAAGTAAGTTCTATGGAAGGAGTGCATATGCAAGGAAACCAAAGGAGATCCCGGGGGAATGTTAGGCAAAATCATGGTGATCAAAGTGATCAAGGGACAAGTGGTCATGAACAAGATGAAAATTATGATGACCAAGATGAGGATGTTATGTATGCAAACAACTACCAAGGTCAAGGTAATACTCAAAGCTGGGGGAATCAAAGGCCACGGAACTGGAACAATAACAATGCTAGGAATTGGAGCAATACTAATGATCGTCAATGGAAAAACAATAATGACCGACAGTGGGGAACAACAACGAAGAGAATTGGAATGGAATAAATAACAACAACAATTGGGGAGGTGAAGGTAATCAGGGGCCGTGTTTTCAAAGGCCCCTGATGTACCAACAACCAAGCAACCCTCCTCCATATCAATCTCATGGACAAAGTTCTTCAAGGTCAGATATGGGTCAGATAGAAAACATGTTCAAACAGATGATGGAGAGAAATGCAGAATCCGATGCCCAGATATCCTCTCACACTACTTCTATCCGAAATCTTGAAGTACAATGGGATAGATTTCACATGCCTTAAACACACGCCCGAAGGGTGCACTACCGAGTGATACGGTAGTGAACCCCAAGGGTGGGAAAAATAACAACGCCGGTCATGCCATGGCGGTGACTAATCAGAGTGGAAAAGGCGGTGAAGCAAGTACTTCAGGGCCAAAGAAGGTTGTTGTCGATGATGAAGTTGTACCCCAAGATGAGTTACCAGTTGATGTGGAACAAGCAATGGATGAGTAAATTGAAGGTGAGGTGAGAATTGACATAAATGACAATGGGGAAGATTTGGGTAGAAATGTGAACCCGTCTGGGGAACACATAATTGACATGCCGGAACCAATGGCCTCAAAGGCACCACTGCCTAGGCCACTTCCTCCCTATCCTCAGAGATTGGCAAAAAAGAAGCAAGAGACCCAGTTTAAAAAGTTCTTTGATATGATGAAGAGTCTCACCATAAATGTTCCATTGGTTGAGGCTTTGGAGAAAATGCCAGGATATGCTAAGTTCATGAAGGACTTGGTGACTAAAAAGCGGTCCATGGAGTGTGAGACCATTAAGATGACTCACCAAGTGAGTGCCATTGTTCACTCCATGGCACCAAAAATTGAAGATCCGCGTGCCTTCACTACTCCTTGCACGATTGGGAGTGCAGACTTTGCCAAAGCCCTGTGTGATCTTGGGGCAAGCATAAATTTGATGCCATATTCTGTGTTCAAGACTTTGGGAATCGGACAACCTAGGGCGACCTCTATGTGCTTGCAAATGGCAGATAGATCAATGAAGAGGCCCCTAGGTATTATTGATGATGTCTTAGTGAGAGTGGAAAAGTTTATATTGCTGGCAGATTTTGTTATCCTCGATTGTGAGGTTGATTTTGAGGTCCCTATTATCTTGGGGAGGCCTTTCCTTGCCACCGGGAAGGACTTGGTCGATGTTGAAGCTGAGGAACTTACATTCAGAGTAGGTGATGAAAAAGTGTTCTTCCATGTATGCAAATCTATGAAGCAACCCAACAACACTGAAGTTTGCTCTTTTATGGACCTCGTGTCCGAGGTTATTATTGACGATGCAAGTGCTATGATCCATGTTGATGATCCTGTGGAGTTGGCCTTGTTGAATCACGAGGACTCAGTGGTATATGGTGTTCTTGAGAGTACCCATGCCCTTCAAAGGCATGGGGTCTTACTCTTATGCTCCCAGAAAATTTTCCTTGGACTTGGAGAACAGGAAGACCCCACCAACAAAGCCATCCATTGGAGATCCTCCGAATTTGGAGTTGAAGCCACTTCCTTCCTACCTCAGGTATGAATACCTTGGTCCCTCTTTTACTTTACCAGTTATTCTTTCCTCTTGCCTAACCCAAATACAGGTTGACTCAACTTTAAAAGTGCTAAGGAGGAGGGAGAAAGCAATCAGTTGGACTTTGGCGGATATTCGAGGTATTAGCCCCGCCTTTTTCATGCATAAGATCATATTGGAGGATGGAGCCAAACCCTCCGTGGAACATCAAAGAAGACTCAATGGATCTATGCAAGAGGTGGTGAAGAAAGAGATTATAAAATGGTTTGACGCGGGTGTTGTCTATCCAATTTCAGATAGCGCTTGGACTTCTCCGGTCCAATGCGTTCCGAAAAAGGGTGGAATGACAGTGATAAAAAATGATAAAAATGAGCTTATTACTACAAGGACGGTTACCGGATGGCGGGTGTGCATGGACTACCGCAAGCTCAACATGGTAACCCGCAAAGACCATTTTCCTTTACCATTCCTGGATCAAATGTTGGATAGGCTCGCAGGCCAGACCTTTTATTGCTTCCTCGATGGATATTCTTGATATAATCAAATTTTGATAGCCCCGGAGGATCAAGATAAGACTACCTTTACTTTCCCATATGGCACTTTTGCCTTTGCTCGCATGCCATTCGGACTCTGTAATGCCCCGGCTACTTTCCAAAGATGTATGATGCAATCTTCATCGACATGGTCATCGGGGATTATTTCGACGAATGTTTGGGTCATCTTGATAGAGTCCTTGCTCGATGTGAAGAAACAAATTTGGTCTTGAATTGGGAAAAATGCCACTTTATGGTGGAGGAAGGAATCGTTTTGGGCCATAAGATTTCAAAGAATGGAATTGAGGTTGATAAGGCAAAGATCGAGGTTATTTCAAAGTTGCCACCACCTATTTCAGTGAGAGGAGGTCTGTAGATTTATTGGCCATGCCGGTTTTTACCGGCGGTTAATCAAAGATTTCTCTAAGGTGGTGAATCCATTATGCAAGCTGTTAGAGAAGGATGCTAAATTCAGTTTTGATGAGCATTGTATGCAGGCTTTTGAACTCTTAAAAGACAAGCTCACTACAACCCCCATTATCACGGTGCCGGATTGGAGTGCACCATTTGAGCTTATGTGTGATGCAAACGATGTTGCTGTGCTTGGGAAAAGGGTGAACAAAGTGTTTCATCCAATCTACTATGCCAGAAAGACAATGAATTCTACTCAAATGAACTACACAATCACAGAGAAGGAGCTTCTAGCTATAGTCTTTGCCATGGAAAAATTTTGCCCTTATTTGATGGGTGCCAAGGTCATAGTTCACACTGACCATGCAGCACTTCGGTACCTCATGACAAAGAAGGATTCCAAGGCAAGACTTATGAGATGGGTGTTGTTATTACAAGAGTTTTATTTAGAGATCGTGGACCGAAAAGGGAGTGAGAATCAAGTAGCCGATCATTTGTCCCGGTTGGAAGAGCAAGGACGTCCTTGTGATGGACTTGAGATCAATGATAGTTTTCCGGATGAACAAATCCTTTCAATGTCAATGCTAGATATGCCCTGGTTCGCGGATATTTCTAATTTCCTCGTCACCGGAGTTGCCTCTTGTGAGCTCTCTCTAACCAAAGGAAGAAGCTTCGAAGGGATAGCTTGGATTTCTATTGGGACGAGCCTTATTATTCAAGATTTGCACCGATGGGGTGATCCGGCGATGTGTACCGGAAGAAGAGCAACTAGCTATCCTTGAGTCTTGCCACTCCTCACCGTATGGTGGTCATCACGGAGGGGTGAGAACTGCTTCTAAAGTGCTTAGTTGTGGGTTCTTTTGGCCCACTTTGTATAAGGATGCTAGTGACCTAGTGAAGAGGTGTGATGAATGTCAAAGAGCCGGGGGAATTTCCAAGAAGGATGAGATGCCTTTAATTCGATTCTTGAGGTATATATCTTTGATGTTTGGGGCATCGACTTCATGGGGCCATTCGTGAGTTCATGTGGGAACACGTACATCTTGGTTGCGGTTGATTATGTGCCAAAGTGGGTGGAGGCCGTGGCCTTACCAAATAATGAAGCGCGGAGTGTGATAGCCTTTATCAAGAAGAACATATTTACTAGGTTTGGCACTCCACGAGCCATCATCAGTGACGGGGGTTACATTTTTGCAACAAATCCTTCGACTCCTTGCTTTCCAAGTATGGGGTAAATCATAAAGTCACTACCTCGTACCACCCTCAAGCTAGTGGCCAAGTTGAAGTGTCTAATAGAGAGATAAAGAGCATATTATCCAAAACAGTCAATGCCAATAGGACCGACTGGGCCAAGAAATTAGATGATGCTCTTTGGGCTTACCAGACCGCCTACAAGACACCAATTGGGATGTCCCCATATCGCTTGGTCTTTGGAAAAGCATGCCACCTTCCGGTGGAATTGGAGCACAAGGCTATGTGGGCCTTGAAAAAGTTGAATTTTGAATGGGATGTAGCTGCAAATCTTCGGGTGGATCAATTGAATGAGTTGGATGAGTTTAGATTCCAAGCGTACTCCCGTTCGTCCTTGTATAAGGACAAAATGAAGTACCTACATGACAAATATGCTCGAGGTAAAGAGTTCAAGTTTGGTGATTTGGTCTTATTGTTCAATTCTCGGTTGAGGCTATTCCCGGGAAAACTCAAGTCAAAGTGGAGTGGAACTTTTGAAGTGGTATTTGTTAATCCATTTGGGGCTCTTGACCTCAAGAACAAAAGTGGTGAAGTCTTTAGAGTAAATGGTCACCGGGTAAAGAACTATCTTGGCAAAGTCGATGACAACCACGTGGTGGAACTTCTTCATCTCAAATGATCCCGGTAACATGCGTCGTGCCACGACGTTAAATCAGGCGCTTCTTGGGAGGCAACCCATGTGTCTTTGTTTTTGTTTTCTTTGTTTTTCTTGGTAGAATAGGTTTCACTGTTACACTAACTGGGTTTTGGATGTGTAAGATGATTTTGACACAGGAAATTTGGCTAAGTGTAGAAACAGAACCTTACTGGAATTTGCTTCGCAGCCGCGGTCTCCTTTTCGCGGTCTGCGAAGCCCAATGGCTTTACCAATGGTTCATTGGAGCTTGTTTGAAGAACCTTACCGTAATTTTCTTCGCGGTCGCAATCACCTTTTCGCGGTCCGCGAAGCCCATTTAACTGAAGGATGCCTTTCTGAACCTAATTCAATGCGGCGGTTCATTTTTCGCGGATCGCGATGAGCTTTTGCCTGAGCAATGAAAAAATGCATGACCGCGGACCACGATCATTTTTTCGCGGTCCGCGGTAGGTAAGAGGGGTGGACCCCAGCTCTTCTCTATAAATAGGCCACTAAGGTTTAATTTCATACTTTACGCACTGTAACTAGTCAAAGCTCCCTTCAACTGTGTCTTACTCCTGCATTCTCTGAAGCTCATTTCTATCATCCAAACATCTCGTAAGTGTAATTGTGCTTAATTAACTTCTTAATTTCTTCATTTTCTTTATTTTCATCTTCTTTTTCATAATTTTTCACTTTTTAGGCTTTGAAAATGTTAGGGTTAGTCCAAATAGGTTCATGTTAGTCCCTTGGAATATAATTACATTGATTAATCATGTAGGGATTAGCTAAATGAACACATTAGCGTAGAAAAGGCAAAAACTGGAAACCCTAGGTAGAAGCTCATTTCACGGTCCGCGGTCCCTTTTTAACGGACCATGGTGCTTGTGTTTACAAACCCAAACTGCTTTTTCGCGGTCCGCGATTAACTTTTTGCGGTTCGCGGTTCCTGTAATCCAAAACTGATACTTCACTGGATCTTGCTTCGCGGCCATGGTCAGTTTTTCACGGTCCGTGATGGGAAGATCCAGAGAGCCATGTCCATCAGAGGGTCCTCACCGCGGTCCGCAGTGGACCAAAAGCAGTGCAGTTAGTCTTCATTATTACTTAAGTGTCTGCACAAAAATGTTCACCTATGTTTACTTTGCATACAATGGTGCTATCTCGAGGAGGCGGTCGTAAACAAACTGGTAGAGGAGAATCTCAAAGGGGGAGAGACCCGGGGGCACCCAGGCAACTGTCCAGAGTTTCAATTCCTCCTCAGTCATCCCGACAGCCTAGTCGGGCTAGAGACTCCCCTCCTTCACCATCGGGGAGTGAGTATGCTCCATCAGAGGAGGCCTCATCACAGTCATCTCCATTGGACCCTGTCTAATCTCCCTCGGCCCCAGCACAGGTAGCTTCCTCAGCTAAATCCGCCTCCAGCGCACACTCATACTCTACTTACCCTACAACTTCATTATCTGGAGAAAATTCGAGTGATAGGAAGGGGGATGAACAGGTGCTTGAAGGGGTCGAGCGCACTCGGAATCTGGATGCGTGGAAAGATCATTTTGTCAGTGAGAAGGCCTTTCACATTCAGGGAATTGTGGACCGCACTGTCACTCATTCCGGAGCGTACGTTTTCTCTTAAGGAGTTGTCTACCTACAAACCCAACGTGAAGCAGCAGTTCCTAGACAGAAAAGGGTGATCATATTCCTTTGGAGATGATACTAGCAGACCCTACAGAGCCACAGCCACAACAGCTGACACTGCAATCAGTGCGGGAGGAGAATCCGGTGAGGCCATTGAAGAAGAGGAAGGTTATGCCCTGTGCTCAGTACATCAGACTTGTACTGGCAGACCCTCCCATCGAGCAGACTCAGGCACAGAGCCAGGAGGCCCAGACCACCGGAGCTCCATCACAGGCAGTAGCAGACCCAACTACTTCACAGCCACAGCCAACATCAGATCCAGCTCCTTCACAATCCTAGTCTCAGGCAGATCCTATCCCCTCACAGACACAACAGCAGGGACCATAACAGGCCAAGGACCAATAGGGAGTTTTATTTACTCTCTCTCTCCCACATTTTTTGCACTATTTTTGTTATATAGCATTGAGGACAATGCTATCTCTTAGTTGGGGGAGTGGCCCTATAGGCATTTGATTTTGGTTACATTGGGTTGTATAATGCAAACAATATTTTCTTTCTTTTTCTTTATGTTATTTTCCATTTTGGTATGTCTAAGTTAACTATCCATTGTAAGTATTCATCCCCTATGTATATTCATCTAATTCCCTTAGTGTACATATTCATTCTATCCCATGCACTTTACTTTACGCATTTTTTCTATTTTATAGCTTCTTATTTTTCTTTCATAGCTTCTTGTTTGGTTTTTGCGCGAGCAATAAGCCTTTGGTTTTCTTAATGCCACGGTTCTTTCCAAAGGTGGAATTTGTGTGAACCGGGTGGCTCTTCCCAAGGATGGACGGTGTGACAACCTTCTTAAGGGTTTGAGTCTGTTTTTCCTTTTCTTTTTGTTTTGTTTTTCAATAAAGGTGCCTCAAGAAAATCTTCACTTGGGCCTAACACAGTTGCCTTTGATCCCATGGTCAAAGACAAATCATTGTGTTTAGGATGGTGATAGTGACAGTCTTGAGACTCTTGTGTTGGCTGATAATCATCGGGTGGTTCTTCGAAACCATTTTTTGTTACTCAAAACACGACTAAGGTCGTTGTGGTCCCGTGAATCGGTTTCTGTATCAATCCTTTAGCTATGGGTGGTGAGAGATTCGTAATTGCAAGTCCAAGTTCCGTGCCAATAGTCTAGAACTTGCCCTGAGTGTTGTCTAGACGAAATTATAGGTGTAATTTGACTTGAGAAGTGATTATAGGATTTCCTTGGCTTGAACAAGGAATTGAACGCTTCCATGACCTTCCAAAAGACATATTCCCTAGGCAACCCTTTTGAGCCTTAAGCCCTTTCTTTCCAAAAAAAAAAACCATCTTACAAGCCTTCAACTATTCTTTTACCCTCTCTTGGCACCCGATCTTTCCTTGGCGATAGGCAAAAAGCATAAGTTTGGGGGAGAGATGAGGGATGTGATGAAGTGACAAAGAAGGCACAAAACAAAGAAAAGAGAAAGAGCAAAAAAAAAAAAAGAACGAAAAGAAGAAATAAAGGGAATTGATGAAAAAGCGATGCCAAAAGTTTGGAAAGCATAAGAAGAAGATGGAATTGATGAGAAAGTGTCTCTCCGACCCTACAAAAGATAAAAGGCCTCAAAAGCCCTATATGATCTCAGGTCGAGTGAAACCTGCATTAGTGGTGATTTACACAAAAGGGCAAGCCTATGGTACTTTGAGCCGAACTTGGGACTTTTTCCTTGATGAGAGATGTTCGATTCCCCATACTCCTCGTTCTGAGTGTCATTATTCTAAAGATGAGGTTCTTAGGGAAAGTCACGGAATATGAGTTTGGGAACCACACTGACCGAGGTAGTAGTTAGAATTTCACTGATGAGTTGAAACAACCCTTGAAGCTGTTGTATCACACTTGAAACTATGGTTTTAAAAATTTCAACCATTGTCAATGATTCATTTGCATTAGGGGCTATGGTTAGTCCCAATTTATGCTAGTTGAGGTCACCATTAGTTCAGCCGAATTTTCGGGAAATCTATCATAAGGGTGGGGCTTATTTTGTTTGCTTGAGGACAAGCACGAGCTTAAGTTTGGGGGAGTTGATAACTTGGATTTTTGCCTCGTTTTCCGTTCCCTTATACATGAATTTTGGATATAATGGTACACAAAGTGGCCCCGAAAGCTTATACGTTGTGCTTGTTGCAGGATTGAACCAGAAATGAAGACACTCAGTCTAAAATATGCTCAAAATAGGAGTGAATCCGACACAAGGATCAAACACAACAAATATGATCAAGCAAAAAGCCACCGCGCCGCGATCCTCATTTCGCGGTCCGCGGTGGCTTTCCAGTGAGGTTGAAAGTAAGGCAAGTGTCCACCGCGGCCGTGGTCCTCATTTCGTGGTCCGCGGTGACGTTCCAGTGAAGAGTGAGCATAAGGCAAGTGTCCACCGCGGCCGCGATCCTCATTTTGCAGTCCGCGATGGCGTTCCAGTGAAGATTAAACACAAGGCAAGTTTCCACCGCGGCCACGGTCCTCGTTTCGCGGTCCGCGGTGGCATTCCAGTAAGGGTGCAGGAAATGAAAATTCTCACCGCGATCTTTATTTTGCGATCCGTGGTCGATCTTACCAGCAGCTCAGCAGTCTCATTATTTTTGCGGACCGCAATCGTGTTTTCGCGGTCCGCGATGGTCCCGCAGGGGCATTTTTGTCCGAAAATTTGGCAAACTATAAATAGACTATTTTGTAATTTCTCTACAGATCTTGTAATTTCTGAAGTAGAGAGCACGTGAATATTTTAGGGTTTTCATCTTTCTAGCTTTGTTCTTGCATTTTTAACATTGAAACTTCAATTTCATTGTTAAGAATAAATTAAATGGGTTCTTCTTCTTCTTCTTCTTCTTCTTCTCTATCATTGTTTTCATCTTTGATTATGATTAGCTAGACCCATTAGCTAGGGTTGTGGTTCAACCCTAGTGTGGGTATGTAATGGATTTTTGAAATTAAGGTTGGGAAATTAATGAGTGTTGGCTATTTAAGGTAATTCAAGGTTTTTATTGGCATAATTAGTGGTTGCAAACACTAATTAGCCTTTTTCATGACTTGAGTCTTTCTTGAGAAAGAATACTTGAGTCTAGAAATTAGCATAATAGGAAATTAGGGCATTATCAAGAGATTGGTAGTCCCAATCAATTGGGTTAAACCCAAAAATGGTAAAACCCTACTTGAGCCCTAATTAACGGGTTAAACCTTGAGAGAGTAATACCCCACCTAAGTCTTAAGTGCTTGATTAATTGGCACTCAATTGGCCTCGAGAGGGGAAATTAGGGTAAAATCACTCAAACTACCGAGAGGTATAGAGTGAGCACCTTCGTGCATTGGTTATAGATGTATCCCTAACCGATTCCCCGACCTTAGAATTGAACCCCGTTATGTATCCACCTAGGCAAAGGTCACGACCCTAGTGCCTTTATCAATATCAGAAAACAACAACAAAAACAAATTAGTCAGTTATTAGCTTATGAACAATAGAGTATATTTAGCATGGTTCAACAAAAACAAATGATTAGAAGTGCAATTAGAAACACTCGACCCTTTTAGATCACTTAGACACTCACACCCTTTATAGACTCCCTGGGGTTTCGATCCCGACCATTCGGATAAAAGCTACATGATCCTTGCCTTCCTACTTAGATAATAGTGTGGGTGAGGCGTGATCACCCGCACCTCCACAAAATATCCCAAGACAGCAAAATTATCCCGCACCCATCATCACACCACCCCAGAGAACCAAACTCTCCCGACACAGTACAATACTCGCCACACCAAAAATAACACCCCGCTACTCATCCCGGAACCTCAAAACCCCACAAAAGACCATTTTCACACCTATAAAAATCCCATCTATGTGGAAACCATGACCCACTCCACTCCGCCTATCCCACTAGCATCCGAGTCTGATGAAAAGGATTTATTTATCAGGACCTGGCCGAGGAGCTTAGGAAACTGACTAGCCGAGTCTAGGGTATTGAAGGGACCAAGGGGATTGAAGGGTTGAATTTTGAAGAACTTTGTATCCAACCTGATGTCAAACTGCCCGAGGGGTACAAACCTCCAAAATTTGAAATGTTTGACGGTACTGGTTATCCGAGAGTCCATCTGAGGACCTATTGTGACAAATTGGTTGGCGTGGGAAAGGATGAAAGAATCCGCATGAAGCTATTCATGAGGAGTTTGAAGGGAGATGCACTGTCTTGGTACATCTGCCAAGACCCCAAGAAATGGTCAAACTGGGTAAGCATGGTGTCTGATTTCATGGACAGGTTTAGATTCAACACACAGAATGCAACAGATGTGTTCTACATTTAAAATTTGAAGAAGAAGCCTACAGAAACCTTTCGCGAGTATGTTACTCGCTGGAGGTCCGAAGCCGCTAAAGTCAGACCTGCTCTAGAGGAAGAACAGATGAACAAGTTATTTGTCCGGACTCAGGACCCGCAGTATTATGAACGGTTAATGATGGTTGAGGGCCACAAGTTCTCTGACATCATAAAATTGAGCGAGTGGATTGAAGAAGGTGTTAAAAGTGGTATGGTTAAAAATCTTGAAGCCTTGCAAGCCACTAACAAGGCTCTACAGTTCGGTGGTGTGTCTAAGAAGATATATGTGGGAGCCGTAATGGTTGCACAAAGAACCAAATCCCCGCTCAAGTCCCAAACCTATCCGACACCTCCACTCACATATCATCCAACACCAAATTACCAAGCACCCTCACCAAATTACCAAGCTCCACCAGCAAATTACCAAACTCCGCCACCTTCCTACCAAGCTCCACCACCCACATATCAACCTGCTTCGCCCAAATATCCGCAACCCGCTCCTGTGTACTACACTTATAATTCCCAGCCATCTTATTACCAATCACCCCCTGCACGCCAAAACTTCCCTATACCTCGTCCCGATTTTGATCGCCGTCCTCCAAAGAAATACACCGCCATAGCCGAGCCCATTGACCAGCTATATGAAAACCTCAAAACTGCTGGTTATGTTACACCTATCCCTGCTGCCACCCCTGAGAATGCTTCTCAGTGGGTTAACCAAAAATAATCCTATGCATACCATTCCGGCATGAAAGGACACACCATCGAAGAATGCTGTTCTTTGAAGGACAAAATACAGGCCCTCATTGACAACAAGATTATTAGGGCAAAAGACCTCGCTCCAAAAGTCCACGACAATCCTCTTCCAGAACATAAGGGTAGAGGTATCCATATGATTGAAATAGAAGATGATTAGGATCCCGAGGGGTCGATATGGTTGATCGCAGAAGGCGATGACCCAAAGAAATCCGCATTCACTCTCAAACCGATCATAGTCCAGATTCAACCATCTGAGGCCGCTGAGGTGAATATGTCTATACCATTTGAGTTTGAAGCAGCGACACCGGCAAAGTTACCAGTTCCAATTGAAGTTGAGTTTGTATCTCCAGCAAATACACTAGCTTCGTTCGAGGTCGCAATCTTGCCACCCCGAACACACATTCCGTTTGAAATAAAGATGGCTGCACCAATTCTGGGCAATGTCAACCACGCCACCCTTCTATTCAAATTCCATTCCTTGGGGCTACACAGTGGAGGCAAGAAGGAAAAGCAAGGTCAGGTCTGAGGAAGCTGTCGCAGCACAGGGTATGAAGAGAACTGGTAGGGTCTACACCCCTGAGCATCTGGCTGAGTCAAGCAAGTAGGCCGCCAACCGACCTCCCCTTATCGAAAAAGGTCCCAATGACCTTTGGAGAAAGGTACATGCTAAGGAGTATTCAGTCATCGACCATCTGAACAAGACACTGGCACAAATATCCATCCTTTCTCTGCTGTATAATTCCAAAACACACAGAAATGCTTTGTTGAAAGTGTTGAGTGAAGCATACGTGCCAAACAACATCACTAGTGGGGAAATGGCCAATATGGTAGGCCAGGTACTACAGAGTTATAAAATCACTTTTCATGAGGATGAGCTACCACCTGAAGGATTGGGGCACAACAAAGCACTGTACTTCACCGTGCAGTGCGAGGATCATTTCATCACATGAATCTTGATCGATTGAGGTTCCACTCTTAACATCTGTCCGTTGATAACACTCAAGAAATTGGGTAAAGGGTTACATGAGATAAAGGATGGGGAGATCAATGTGAAAGCCTTCGACGGTTCTCAGAGGTCTACCATGGGGGAGATTATTCTGTGTTTACAGATAGGACTAAGTTGGTTCGAAGTGGATTTCCAGGTGATAGATGTTCCAGCATCCTACAACCCGTTATTGGGATGACCCTGGATTCATTCTGCTGGGGCCGTAGCATCAACACTACATCAGGCGGTAAAATTCGAGTGGAACCACCAAGGGTGATTGTTCATGGTGATGGTAGCAACCCCATTTATAACCGTCAAACTATTCCAGTGATTGACGGGAAAAGGAAGATACGCGGAGGAACTTACCACCATATTGAAAGGGTCAATGCTATCGACAAGGACAAATGGTGGGATAACAAGATCGAGAGCATCCTGAACTGGAGAGGATATAAGCCAGGCAAAGGACTCGGTAAAAACCTCCAAGGGATCACGAAGCCCATAAAGCTAAAGGAACATGGCACCACTTTCTGTCTGGGGTATGAGTACACTTGGAAGGAATTCAACGACCGGTCGCCATCTTGGCGTAGTACCTATTACCCTTTGGAGCAGCCGATACCTCATCTTGAGCAGACTTTCAAGCAGGCCAACATTATTTAAGGATCAGATGAAGAAGAAGCACTTGCAACAATGAGGAGTTTGTTCCTAGAGAATGATGATATGGATTGCTGTGTTGTCCTCGAGGGAGAGGGGGAGGAAGGCCCTTCCTTACAGACCGTGATCAAGGGGAAATATCTCAAAAACTGGTCTATCAAGACAACTAAAGCCCGACGAGCCTCGGGGTAGCAAGGCTAAAACCAACATTATTTACTAAATGATTTCCCTTTTCCTGCATTTTTCCAATTTATGCAATAAAGATCTTCAATGTTCAAAATAGTTATTCAATCTATCAAAGCATCTTCTAAATTTCTCTTACGAATCTGATATTTATTGCTATTTTTTCTCTCATTTCTTTATTTATACAACATTACTATTACTTGTCTTGATGAACCGATGACTGTGACATGCAATGAGGCAACACATCAAATGGACATTGATTCACAAGAGGACGACATCCCGATTAGATTGTCAAAGAAGTTGAGAATTTTGAGAACAGACATAAGTCCATCCTGGATGAGACCGAAGTTATCAACCTCGGAGATTCAGAAAACGTCAAGGAGACTCGTATCAGCATTCATTTGTCACCATCAGAAAAGAAAGAATACAGAGAGTTTCTAAGAGAGTATGAGGATGTATTTGCATGGTCTTATGATGACATGACTGGTCTAAGTACGTCTATTGTGGCTCACAAATAACCAACCAATCCAATGTGTCCACCAGTGAAACAAAAGCTCAGAAATTTCAAACCCGACATGAGTTTGAAAATCAAAGAAGAAGTTACCAAGCGCCAAAGCTCTCCGGGTAGTGGAGTACCCGACATGGTTAGCCAACATTGTACCTGTTCCAAAGAAGGACGGGAAGGTCAAAGTCTGCGTCGACTACCGGGATCTCAACCGGGCTAGTCCAAAAGACGACTTCCCCTTGCCAAATATACACATTCTGATTGATAGCTGTGCCAAGCATGAATTGCAGTCCTTTGTGGATTGCTTCGCTGGTTATCACCAAATTTGGATGGATGAGGAAGATGCTAAGAAAACGGCGTTCATTACGCCGTGGGGAGTGCATTCTTACAAGATGATGCCATTCGGTCTAAAGAATGCAGGGGCCACCTACATGAGGGCCATGACTACCATATTCCATGACATTATTCACAAAGAGATCGAGGTATACGTAGATGATGTCATTATAAAATCAAATAAAGCTGCTGATCACATGGAGAATTTGGGGAAGTTCTTCAATAGGTTGCAAAAATACAATCTGAAACTAAACCCCGCGAAGTGTGCATTCGGTGTTCCTGCTGGGAAGCTGCTGGGATTTATTGTAAGCCGTCGGGGAATAGAATTGGATCCGTCCAAGGTCAAAGCCATTAAATAGTTACCACCACCAAGGAACAAGAAAGACGTGATGAGTTTCTTGGGGAGGCTTAATTACATCAGCCGGTTTATAGCATAGTCTACAGTCATCTGTGAGCCAATCTTTAAGATGTTAAAGAAGGATTCTGCGACCAAATTGACCGATGATTGTCAAAGGGCTTTCGACAGAATCAGGGAATATTTGTCAACACCACAAGTCCTAGTACCACCCAAGCTAGGCAGACCTTTGCTACTCTATCTTGTAGTATTAGATGAAGCTTTCGGCTGCGTTCTGGGGCAGCACGATGAAACATGAAGGAAGGAATAAGCTATTTATTACCTCAACAAGAAGTTCACTCCATATGAGGCCCAGTATTCTCTATTAGAGCGTACCTGTTGTGCTCTAACTTGGGTCGTCCAAAAGCTGAGGCACTACTTCTGTGCCTACACAACATATCTCATATGAAGGATGGATCCATCAAAGTACATCTTTCAGAAGCCCATGCCCACTGGAAAGCTAGCCAAGTGGAAAATCCTGTTGAGTGAATTAGACATTGTCTACATGAATTAGAAGGCAGTTAAAGGACAAGCTCTGGCAGACCATCTTGCTTAGAATCCCGTAGACGGAGGATACGAACCTCTGAAAACATATTTTCCTGATGAAGAGGTGACATTCATAGGAGAAGATATTGAAGAGTCCTATGATGGTTGGAGGATGTTCTTTGATGGAGTAGCAAACTTCAAGGGAGTCGGTATTGGAGCAGTCCTAGTATCAGAGACCGGTCATCATTATCCGATATCCGCCAAACTCAGGTTCCCTTGCACCAACAACATGGCCGAATATGAAGCCTGCATCCTGGGGCTCAATATGGCCATTAACATGAACGTCCAAGAGCTGTTAGTGATTAGTGATTCAGACTTATTGGTACATAGGTACAATGAGAACTAGCAACAAAGAATGCCAAGATACTGCCGTATCTGCACAATTTACAGGGGTTAATAAAGAGGTTCACAAAGACAGAGTTTCGACACGTCCCTAGAATCCAGAATCAGTTCGCCGACGCATTAGCTACTTTTTCGTCAATGATCCAGCATCTGGACAAGAATTTCATTGACTCTATTCCCATAAAAATCCATAATCAGCCAACTTACTATGCCCATATCGAAGAATAAGCAGACGGAAATCCTTAGTTTCATGACATCGATAAATACTTGGCGAAAGGAGAATACCCCGAGCTTGCAAATTCCACTCAGAAACGCACACTTCGAAGATTATCCAACAATTTCTTTCACAGCGGGAGAATCCTGTGTAGGACTACTCATGATTTGGGTTTATTAAGGTATGTTGACGCGAAGGAAGCATCAAAGTTGCTGGAAGAAATTCATGCAGGGACCTGTGGCTCACATATGAACGGTTTTGTTCTAGCTAAGAAAATACTCTGAGCTGGTTACTTTTGGATGACTATGGAAACAAACTGCATCCAGTATCTTCAGAAGTGCCACCGCTGCCAGATACATGGAGATATGATAAAAGTGCCTCCAAGTGAGCTCAATGCAACAAGCTCACCATGGCCGTTCGCCGCTTGGGGTATGGACGTTATTGGACCAATTGAGCCTGCCGCTTCCAATGCCCATAGGTTCATTTTGGTCGCCATTGACTACTTCACTAAATGGGTCGAAGCAGCCTCCTACAAAGCAATTACCAAGAAAGTTGTAGCCGACTTGTCCGTGACCGTATTGTTTGTCGGTTCGGAGTTCCAGAGTCAATCATCACCGAAAATGGTTCTAATCTCAACAATGACTTGATGAAAGCTATGTGTGAAACTTTCAAGATCAAACACAATAATTCCACAGCATACAGACCTCAGATGAATGGAGTCGTAGAGGCCGCTAACAAAAACATCAAGAAGATACTAAGAAAAATGGTAGAAAGGAACAAGAAATGGCATGAAAAGTTATCATTCGCCTTACTGGGATACCGCACCACTGTCCATACATCAACAGGGGCAACTCCCTATATGCTAGTTTATAGTACAAAGGCTGTTATTCCTGCCGAAGTGGAGATTCCATCTCTAAGAATTATATAGGAATCTGAGCTCAGCGATGCAGAATGGGTAAAGAGCCGTTATGAGCAACTAGCCCTCATAGATGGAAAGAGAATGAATGCAGCCTGTCATGGTCAACTTTGTCAGAACAGAATGTCCAGAGCCTTCAACAAGAAAGTCAAGTCGAGACATATCACACCAGGGCAGCTGGTGCTGAAGAAGATCTTTCCACATCAAGACGAAGCCAAAGCGAAGTTCTCTCCCAACTGGCAGGGTCTGTATATGGTTCACTAGGTACTGACAGGAGGAGCACTTATACTCGCAGAAATGGACAGAGAATTCTGGTCAAAGACAATCATTTCCGATGCAGTTAAACGCTACTATGTGTAATCTTATGCTTTCTCAATAATGATGTAAATTGAACTACGCCTGACCTGATTCCCGTTTAAGAGGGGCTACGTAGGCAGCCCTATGGGTTCGGTCACAATTCAATGAAAATCTCATTTTTCCTCGCAATTGGAAACTGCGGCAGAATTTTGAGGACCCTCAAAATTCCGAAGCAAGTTCAGTCGATCGCCGCATGAGCAGCAGTCAGAAACGTCAACCCATCAAACTTGGGCAGAATTTTGAGGAGGACCCTCAAAATTTTGTAGCAGGAGAGGTTGCAATGTCCCGAGCCGTGTCACGGTCGTCGGTTCATCCCAAAATTACTTTTTTTTATTATACATTATGCTTTTTACAAAATCATACATGTTTGTTTGTGAAACAGCTCTGTTTAGCAACGCTACCCCAATAATACAGACCGTATTATCCGATCAAGCCGAACAAGTCAAGCAAAGTCAGCGGGGATACAAACTAACCTTCCCCTTACAAAACTCACGATTTTTCTTTGGATGCAGGCACTAATGTTGCAAAATCCCTAAACAAAATGTCCACCCAGGGGACAAATGTTTGTTCAAAATACGATTCTCAAACCGTTACACTTGGCGACATTTGCTATCTGCCCATACAAATAATGCTCCGCAGTCACAATGATCTCAATAATCACAATGCCGCAATTCATCACCTGATAAGAATTCCTACTGTCATTTTATTTCTTTGCATAAGGCTACCATTCTGCCTTCCGAGACTAGACACTGTCTCCATCTGCATCCGCATATTGCATAAGGCTACCTTTCTGCCTTCCGAGGTTAAACGCTACCTCCATCTGCATCCGCATATTGCATAAGGCTACCTTTATGCCGTCCGAGGTTAAACGCTACCTCCATCTGCATCTGCATATTGCATAAGGCTACCTTTCTACCTTCCGAGATTAAACTCTACCTCCATCTGCATCCTCATATTGCATAAGGCTACCTTTCTTCCTTCCGAGACTAAATGATGTCTCCATCTGCATCCGCATATTTCATAAGTCTACCTTTCTGCCTTCCGAGTTTAAATGCTACCTCCATCTGCATCCGCATATTGCATAAGGCTACCTTTCTTCCTTCCGAGTTTAAACGCTACCTCCATCTGCATCCACATATTGGATAAGGCTACCTTCCTGCCTTCCGAGACTAAACACTGTCTCCATCTGCATCCGCATATTGCATAAGACTGCCTTTATGCCTTCCGAGGTTAAACACTACCTCCATCTGCATCCGCATATTGCATAAGGCTACCTTTCTACCTTCCAAGGTTAAACTCTACCTTTATCTGCATCCACATATTGCATAAGGCTACCTTTTTGCCTTCTGAGGTTAAATGCTACCTCCCATTTACTTTTGAAAAGCAACCCCTGTCTCTATCATTCGGTTTCTTTCGGGCTAAGATCTGCCCTTTTTAATTCGCAGGACTAAGCTCTGTCTTGTCAGCATCATGCTATTTGATCTTCATGGGCTGAAATATCACCAACCAATCCAAAGGCTTCATTGTTCGGAGGCATCATCTTCATAGCCCGAGAACACCATGTCATGGCCTGGGGATCTCCTTTATCATTTTGCATATCATTATCCAAAGGCGTCATTGTTCGGAGGCACCGTCCTCATGGCCCGAGAACATCATTTCATGGCCTGCGAATCCCTCATCAAAGAAATTCATGGCCCAGAACATCATGGTCTAAAGACGTCATCGTTAACCGTCCAAAGACATCATTCATCGTCCAACGGGAATTTGCATCATGTTTAAATTACGCACAATATACGGGTGTATTGTTTATTTGCAGGTAGTTCAGAAAGCAAAAGCCATCCAGGCGGAAGCGGTTCCGCTCCAGGTTTCCTAACCATCCCGTAAGCCGTTTGCTCATCTAACCCTGTACTTGGCGTCCGTTCTTGTAAAACTTCATCGGTATACTTCACCGATGACCCCGTAACTACATACGACCTGATTCCTATAAGACTAGGGATACGTAGGCAGCTCAGGAACCAGGGTGCGGCCTGAACCTTTCAAGCTATTTCCACTCGGTCAAAATTGGCCATTATATCTTTACCCGACAACTCTTCCATCCTTCCCGGATAAAGAGGGGCAACTGTTGATACCCAATTTTTCTCAAATTATTTTAAAATTTGTATATATACCTTCAAAACTGCTCTTTATAATAACTGGTATTTTTCCGAGGTTTATCATATTTTTATTAAATCCTTTTCCAATTTATTTAGTATTTTTTATATTCAATAATTATTCATAAATTGTATTATAAAGAATTTCAAAATATTTCTCAGTAAATATATCATTTTTAATCCTATTAGAATTTAATTATTTCACAAATTAGCTAATTTTGCCTTATTTGACCATAATTACAATAAGTTTGCAACTATGGCCTAATTGTACATTTTATACCATTTAAATAAATAATTATTTTATTTTATATTTTTTATACTCATTAATTACCTTAATTTCATTTATCTAGCATCAATTTCATTTTATATGATTACTAGCTATTTTTATTTAATTATTTACTTATTTTTAATGGGTGTTTAAAAATTAGCCACATATATTTAAATTCTAGCCTAATCCTAACCCAACCCATCAGATTTTTAACAACCCAATTCCATACCCAGCTCAAATCAATTCCATACCCGGCCCAACCCCGAATCTATCTGAGCCGTTGATCAAATTAGATCAACGGTCCAGATCCCACCTACCATAATTAAACCTAGACCTACCCCACTCCGACCCCTCATTTACCAATCTCTCATTCTCTCTCTATCACTCTCTGGTTATCTCTAGAACCTTCCCTTATCTCTCCACCTCCGATGGATTTTGTTCGTCTTTCTCCGGCTAGTTCCCTCACCGGAAACTGCGATCTTTCACTGTCTCCTGGTTATTGCTTCACCCTACACCGGTCTAATGGCACCCTAAGGCCCTCATGGCGATCCTGGAGTGGTTCACCTCCTACCTATGCTCTCTCATGCCATGTTCCGGCCTCCTCCGGCCATCTGAGTAAGAGCCATGACTTTTCCGGCTAACGCTGGCAACATCTTTAAGGTTTTTCTTGTTTTTTAAACTCTCTGAAACTCTAATCCCTGGTATTTTCACGATTCCTTTAGATCTGTCTTAGATCTGTGTATATGATGAAGCTTTTTACAGGTTTTCTTCAAAAACATTCCTATTCTCTTAGATCTACACTAGATCCGGATTTATTACGAGTATTATTACATTTTTTCTTAAAGGTTTTCCATTTTTGAACAAGTTTTTCACTTAGGGTTTCTGAGACCTTTTATTCAAACGATTTCTTGAAGTTTAAGTGATTTTTCTCATATGCTTAAGCGTTTATCACTTTTAATCATGACTTATTTAGTTTTAACACTGTGTTGAGCATGTCTTTTCTTTTGATTTGTATGTGTGTCTGTTTCCCATGAGCAACCCCTGTTTCTTTGTGATTGTTGCTTCTCTATGCTATTGGGTCTTTTATTCTGCTTTTTCTTGCGTGTTCACCCTGCTTGAATCACTACTGTCTTGAATCCCTAAATGATTATGAGTAGTACTGTACTAATTTTTCATGCGATATCCTCTACTGATTCTGCATGTTTCCTTAGATACATGAGGCCATCCCTTAATTAGCACCAATTTCGAATCCCTGATTTCTTATGATATGTTCTTATTTCCAACTTTGTTTTCTTACCTTGTTAAATAATTGATTAACTGTTAATTGATTGCGTTTCCTTAAGAGATATTTTCTGAACCTAACTTCAATTGTATGTTTGAATTAAGGATGAAATTGTTTCCTTACATGTTACAAGCATAAGAACATTCCTTAATTATTATTTTTACCTACTAGCCGTTTGAGTTTAACCCCTTAAATTAAGGGATTCCTCATTTCCTATTAATCTTACACTATTCTTATATTCCTCTAAGCTATATATGGTTCTTTCCTTATTTAATACTGATCGTGTGAATTACTCCCTTGATTATAGGGATACTTGTGTTAATTGGGTACTGATTGATATTCAGTCCCACAATCACTGGTTAATTATGGTCCTTTCCTTATTTTTCATCAAGTTTTCAAAACTATATATACTCTATTCATACACACACACAAGCATAATCTGTTCAAAAAATCTCTTTCTCACAATTTAAAAGACTTTCTGCTCTCTCTTCTGTGCTAATTACTAATACTCTGGGTTAGCCGGCTGCAAGCCAAGGCTAGCTATTGTGCATTATCCTACTTTCCTATTTGTGTTATTGCTTTCTTCACTTCACTGGTATGTTCTAATTTATATTTCAGTCTTCAAACCAACATGTTTCCTTTACTGCTGTGATTCAACATGCTTCTAACTTGCTTACTTATTCTTCAGCATATATTTAGGATCCTGAAATCCCCTCTGCATGTTTAAATTAGGCTTTATTTGTTTATGACCAACATGTTTCTGTACACTTAACACCTACTTCTTACATGCCTATGACTAGCCCATTAGTTTAACCATGGACTTAGGTGTTAATCTGACATAGCACTGTACCCCCCTGATCCTCTAGACCCTTAGAAATTTCCTGATTGCATGTCTGTGTGCTTATCTGCCTACTATATGTATTCCCCTTACATTCTCTGTATTTGTCCCTAATCCCGTCACCCCTGTTTGTGATTGTTGGACTATCCTTGGTCCTTGTGTGATGTTAAACTCCCATTTCCTTCTTCAAAACTGTTTTTCTTACTCACTCTTTCTCAAAATTGTTCCTTACTTAAATCCTTTTAAATAAAAGTAGTCTCACACACACTCTTAGAAGTTTAGGCCCATATGTTCATATTCACGCATTAGAAATCATGTTTATTAGGTCTTATGCCCCTGTTTCAGCATGTTCACTTTTGCTTAGAAAAATCCTGCTAATAAATGGTATTTTCTACTGTCATGTTCCACACTGCCATGTACGCTTAGAAATCTTGTCCTAGGCTAAACAACATTAAAATAAATTATCACTCTAGCATCTTCTGAAACCATGATTAATACTGTAATTACTGAGCGTTTAGAAATCATGCTTAGGAATTCTGCATACGCATCATTCTGCATCTCTATCTGTGCATTAGATATCATGTTGTAGGGCCCTAATTTCTCAACTACATTTAGTCTAATTACTAAGGTGTAAAAAGTATAACCACCCACTTAGTTTTTCTCTAAAGAATAACTGGCAATGCTTCTGTGTTCTGAACAACCTAGAACAACATGTTTAGGTAATAACTTGCAATAATTCTTTTAATAATTCTGTTAATATACACTGTCCCCACCTAGGCAAGCCTTAGGTGACTAATTTTTTCAATAGAAATCTGTCTCTCTTGTGTGTGATGCTTAACACTAATAGGTATTTCTTTTAAATTAGTAGGCAAATTGATTAAGAGTATGTTTTCCTTGAGTTATAAAACAAGTCTGCCTATGTGTTTATCCTCTGAATTCACCTAGATACCATGTCTTAGGATCTTAATTAACAATACTGCCTTTATATGTGTTTGAGTCGTGATAATCATATGCATTATCTGCGGAGAAAAAATCTGAGCCTCCTATATGCTCCTATGTGTTTCCCACTAACCGCAGTCCTATATGTTCCTTGCTTGTTGCCTTAGAATCTTACCCCTTTAAATTTGAGGGTCTTCCTAGTACCTACCTTTTAGGATAGTAGTCCTAACCTCCTCAAGGACTGATAGGATGGGACGGGTAATAGCACGCGATAGAATCCGTGACCAACACGCGCTTTAATCACCTTTACAGGGTGGGAAAGGTAGAATATTGATATGATGACCGGTGCGCTAATACCACGTGTAGCCCCTCTTCGAGGAGTAATTACCGGGTATTGCATTGATGTGATCCATCTTATTATAAACCTAGGATACTTTTATACGATAGTTTGTAATTACCCCTACTATTTTTCTAAACACCTGTATGCTTAAGACTTAAATCCCATCTTATTTGAGCCTTTACTTGTTATTTGCTATTTGTACAAATTCACGAAACCATTCGGCTGGGAACCACACTTGCGGATCCTGAGGGGTGCCTCACACCTTGCACTTAGGATAGTTTCAAGCCCTTACCCAAATCTCTGGTTAGCAACATAGTTGTAATTGAACCCTTTAGGTGCCCTAACGCACCGTTAAAATTATTAGGTGGCGAATCTCCAAGATATACAAACCCCCTTTCCCGAAAGGAATGAGTTGTCCCAACCAATGTCATGAACCCAGTCATCCGCTGGGGAGGAGGAAGAAAAGGGTGCGCGACAGCATGCTGCTCCCCGTATACTGTTTTTATTCCGTCCTCCGTTGGAAATTTCATCATTTGATGAATGGTTGACGGCACTGCTTTCATACATGTATCCACAGCCTACCGAGTAAGGCATTGTACCTCATGTCACCTTTGATAACATTAAACTTGGTATCTTGGGTTGTCCCAGCCACATTGACCGGGAGGGTGATCTCCCTTTTTGTTGTCTCGCTCGCCATGTTGAATCCATTAAGGACTCGAGAGGCGGGCACGATCTGGTCGAGCAACCTGAGCTGTTCTACTATCCTCGACCTGATTATGTTGGCCGAGTTACCTAGATCCACGAGCACACATTTAATTTGAAATTTATTCAAAAGAAAAGAAATTACCAATCCGTCATTATGAGGCTAAGACAGGGTCTCAATGTCCTCTTCGCTGAATGTGATAGCGTCCTCAGGTATGTAACTCTGAGTTCGCTTTTCCTTGATCATGTATATTTTCATTCGCTTGACGATGGGTCCCTTCAGAATGTCGATCCCTCCAATGATCATGTGGATGACGTGCTATGGTTATTTTGTTTCATTTTTCCTGTTCGCCTCTCTTTCCAAAATTGATTTTTAGCTCGGTCGCTGAGGAACTCTCAAAGGTGCCATTTACTGATCAGTCGGGCTACCTCTTCTCGGAGTTGTCTGCAATCTTCGGTCCTATGACCGTGAGTGCCGTGATATTCGCACACCAAGTTAGGGTTCCTTTGTGAAGGATTTGACAGTATGTGTTTTGGCCATCTGGTATCTTTGATCTTACTTAAGACTGATAGGATGTCTGAAACATCAATGTTGAAGTTGTAGTCAGATAACCGGGGTTCCTCCCCCGACCCTGTGTGCCTGTCGGACCCGGCTTTGTTCATGAGTCCCCGAGAATTCTGACCTCGATCCATCTTTTGATCATTACGAGGTATATTGCACCTCGGGGAGTTTCTTCGATCTTCGATGTATGGTTGGTAACTTTCCTTGATTGGTCTCGGTTCTCTCTATGGAAACCTTTATTCCTTCTCTACGATCCCGCTAGGGTATACTAAGCTCGAAGGGGCTCCCAATTGGTCGTCCTCGACCCTGATCTTTGACTGATACCTGTTGTGCACATCCGCCCAAGTTACAACGGGATATTCAACCAAGTTCTGCTTTAGCCTCTTCGAAACTATCAAGCTTCGTTCGTTCAAGCCCTGAATGAAGGCCTGCACTGCCCATTCATCAAAGACTGGTAGTAATTCCATTCGCTCCATTTGAAAGCGAGATACAAATTCCCTTAGCATCTCATTTTCTCTCTGTTTGATTATGAAGACGTCAGACTTCCTTGTAGAAGCTTTGATGGTGCCAGCATGCGCCTTTATAAAAGAGTCTGCCAACATGGAAAATGAATCTATTGAATTCAGGGGTAGCGAAAAGAACTAGATTACGCAAATCAGGTATTGAAGAAGCCGGTCTCAAGGGTATCCGGGCAGGCCTCGAGGTCGAGCTTGAGAAGCTTGACTAGGAGCTATCGATAATTATAAAATAGTGTTGGGAGGCCTTAAGGATGGTCTGTTTATGATCAATAGCAAGTAATAAGTGAAGAACAATAAATGAAACACAATAAATCAATGAAACAATTGTAGAGAATGTTTAAGTTAGAGAGAAGAGAATGTTGTTGTTCTTGTATATTGAATAATATGTCCTTCACAAAATGACAATGGCCCCCTTTATATAAGAGGGGGAATCCTAACATATAACATGTGTAATTATTACCAAGAAATACAGCCGGTACAACTATTTAATGTAAATAGATATTGCTGGTTAAATCCATTTAATGCTACGGTACGGGCTTGTACTGTCTTGTGAACTTTTCCAACTTTAACCATGTACTCCTTGGGAATATCCCGCTTTTTCATGCCAACCCTTGATTTGTACTGCCTCTAGGTCAAGGACCCTCGATGTGCATTGCCTCGAGGTCGAGGACCTTCGATGTGGATTACCTCGAGATCGATGAACTTCGATATAGATTGCCTCAAGGTTGAGGACCTCCGATGTGGATTGCCTCGAGGTCGAGGACCTCCGATGTGGATTTCCTTGAGGTCGAGGACCTCTGATGTGCCCCTTGATACCAAAACTTGGCCCTTCGAGCCTTCTGGGTATCGAAACGACCATAAAATCGGGCTCTCCAATTTTAGACGTATACAGATAGTCCCCGCGTTCCTTCGAATGAAATGATAAGGAACAATCTCGAATTCTTGTCTCTTCGATATATTCATCATGAATTCAATCACATGAGGTCACCAACTGATGTGATAGAAAGGTTGCACAGAACACGGTTCTCAAAAAGCCTCTGAACTGCTATTTTCTGCCCTTTCAACTTCTTTAACAAGCTTGAAAAAACCTCTATAAATATTCCAACCCTTATTTTTCAAATTTCATCCTTCACAACACCTTAAAACCCCCACTTAACAGTTCTTGCTTTCTTCGCCAATGCAGCTATGACCAAGACTTCTAAAACGGTACCTCAAGAGAAATCCCCTTCTTCTTCACGCTCTTTTAAAAGCGCAATCACAGTTTCCCCTCGCACTGAGGAGTGTCTTGTTGTACTGTATGAAACATCATCTGATCTTGAGGCTGATAAATCTTTGTGGGTAGCGAGCCACCGTGAAACCATGCTTCGATATGTTTGTCCAGTGACTGATAATGAAAAGGCGAAGGTTTATTCTCGTTGGGAAAAAGCGGCGCCGGTAAAAATCCCTCTATCTGAAGGAGATATAGCTATTGATAGACTGTGATGCATGTTGATAGTTGGTCTGAAGTTTTTGACTTTTAAAATAAACCCTTAGGTTTCTGTTCTTGATGGGCGATCGGTGGTAGTCGATGACTTTTCATAGGAGACTCGATCCTCGAGTCAAAGGAATACTTCGGGAAAGGGTGCTACCCTCGAGATACGACTCCGTAATGCCCGAGAAGATAGCTTAATCTAGTTGACCAGGATTGTCAAGCTCGAGGCTGATCTTCAGAATGCGAAGGACGACAAGAAAGTGGCCGTTTACTTGAAAGATGATGCCGATGCTCAGGCCGAGCTGAGAGGAACTTTTAACAAAGAGAGGAGGAGCAATGAGTATGACCGATGCAAGTCCCGGAGGGAGACCCTCGAGGAGATACATGCTAGGGGCTTTGACCTCTCTGAAGAGATAAACCAGGCCGAGGCGGACGAGATCGACGCAAAATATCTCCTTTCTTCTTGAGCTGATGCTGATACTTGAAGGCTGCCGTGGGAGCTGGTCCGAGGGGCCTTTGAGGGAGCTGGTCCTGAGAGTAAAATAGATTTTCTACTTTGTTGTTTGCATAAGACTCCTGTGAGAGCGTTGTAAATATGTATTTGTAATACACACACACACACACACACACACACACATATATATATATATATGAAATATTCTTTGATTTGATTTATTTGTTGGTAGTTAGCCCGGTGAATTGGACTTTGAGGTGAGACCCTTGGGGTTATAATATGTCCTTGAGGCTATTTAAGCTGGCGACTCGGGCTCTTACGCTATCGGTCGGTACGACCTTCGTTGTAACTGGAAACATGGGCTCTTACTCTTTTTTGGCCCTGAGGTGCTTTAATTAACCGTATCGGGCTTAGCCTATGAGTCGGGTTTCGACTCGAGCTCGACGGCTCTAAGGTTTTCCAATTGGCCCAGAGGCATTTTGTGTCGGTATGATCTGTAGCTGGCGACTTGGGCTCTTACGCGTAAGGTCAATACGACTTTAAATATAGCGAGCGACTCGGGATCTTACGCTTTTTTGGCTCTGAGGAGCTTTAGTTAACCATGTCGTGCTTAGTCTCTGAGTCGGGTTTTGAATCGAGCTCAACAACCCTCAGGTTTCCAAATTGGCCTGGAGGCACTTTGTGTTGGTATGACCTGTAGCTGGAAACTCGAACTCTTACGCGTAAGGTTGATACGATGAGCTGGCGACTTGGGCTCTTACATTTTTTTGGCCCTGAGGCGCTTTAGTTAACCGTGTTGGGCTTGGTCCTCGAGTTGAGCTCAACAGCCCTAAGGTTTTTAAATTGGCCCGGAGGCGCTTTGTGTTGGTATGACCTGTAGCTGGCGACTCTGGCTCTTACGCATAAAGTCGATACGACTAGTTGGAAACTTGGGATCTTAAGCTTTTTTTCCCTGAGGTTGTTTAGTTAACCGTGTCGGGATTAGTCTCCAAGACGGGTTTCGACTCGAGCTCAACAGCCCTCAGGTTTTTAAATTGGCCCGGAGGTGCTCTGTGTCGGTATGACCTGTAGCTGGCGACTCGGGCCCTTATGCGTAAGGTCGATACGACTAGCTGGCGACTTGGGCTCTTATGCTTTAAGTTGGTACAACCTTTAGTGTAGTGGGTGACTTGGGCTCTTATGCTTTAGGTTGGTACAACCTTTAATGTAGCAGGAGACTTGGGTCTTACGCTTTAGGTTGGTACAACCTTTAATGTAGCGGGCGATTTGGGCTCTTACGCTTTAGGTTGGTACAACCTTTAACGGAGCAGGGGACATGGGCTCTTACGCTTTAGGTTAGTACAACCTTTAACCAGTTCTTTTCGTAGTTTTTTGAAGTAAATGGAGGCCTGTGATTTTATGGCAACAGTCAGACGTCCCCGAGTTGTGTTAGTTTTGCCGAAGCCTTATGATGGTGGTCATAGTTTTTGGCCGTAGCCTTTTAGTTACCGAGTGAGATAAATATGGCGTCTATATCGAGGGTATGCCTTTTGGGTCTTACAAGTTCGATATATAGCCTTGACTTTGACATGGGGTTTATGCTTTGGGTCGGTATGACCTTAGCTGGCGACTTGGGCTCTTACACGTGAGGTCGGTACGACTAGATGGCGACTTGGGATCTTACGCTTTTAAATTGGCCTGGAGGCGCTTTTTATCGGTATGACCTGTGGCTGGCGACTCGGGCTCTTACGCGTTAGGTAAATATGATTAGCTGGCGACTTGGGATCTTACGCTTTTTTGGCCCTGAGGCACTTTAGTTAACCGTGTAGGGCTTAGTCTCCGAGTCGGGTTTCGACTCGAGCTCAACAACCCTCAGTTTTTAAAATTGTCCAGGAGGCACTTTGTGTCGGTATGGCCTATAGTTGGCAACTCGGGCTCTTACGCGTAAGGTCGATACGACTAGCTGGCGACTTGGGCTCTTACGCTTTAAGTTGGTACAACCTTTCTTACGGTTTTGATGTTGCCTCATGGAGGGCTTATGAGTTCGAAGTTCCCGGCCCTGAGGTCTTACGGCTTCAAATTTGATAACCTGATGAGCCGACTGTCGGGGGCAGTCTCAGATTCGGAATTGAAGTTTCCTCGAGGAGGGTTTATGCTATTGATATTGCCTAATGGATGGCTTATGATTTAGAAGTTTCCTGCCCTGAGGTCTTACGTCTTTGAATTTTATAGCTTAATGAACTGATTGTCGAGGATAGTCCTCGAGCCGGAATTGGCGTTGCTTGACGAAAGGCTTATGAGCTCGAAATTACCTACCTTGAGGTCTTACGGCTTCGAGTTTTTGGAGAATCGATGGAGTGACTGTCGAGGACAGTTCCTGTGTGCTTGCTAAATTTTTGGCCCTAGGGCTGTCTCTTGTGAAAATGGCAAACTTATTTGATTAGTTGGTACAAGTATACAAGTTTTTTCCATCGAGGGTTCGATTATTCTATACGGATACGGTTTCATTCGACTGTTTGATCCGATACATCATTCTCTTGTCGAGACCCTCTTCGGCATATTTCAGTGCTCTCCCAGGGGGATGCCCCTCAGTATTCGAGGTTGATCAAAGAGAAGCCTTGAATTCTTGGTGAGTTCTCTTTAGGTAGCATATGGATGTTGCCTCATTATAAAACTCTCCGGTAAAACCCTTTTGGGATAAAATTCTATGTGGGGGAAAAAGAGTGCAACACATGCTTTCAAACATGCAGGTTAGTGTATAATGTGAAAGAAAAAGGGATACGGTTGTACCTTAGCTGTGATGGCACTCGAGCCTTGATACACTTTGGTTATCAGCTATGAGGACGCGTCACGGTCCTTTGTTTGTTCCTACGAGGATGTAGTTTGTGATTTTTACTTGGTTGTTTGCTTGTTTTTTGGGTCCTTCGATGTAGAAGGTGCCGGTGCCACGTCGTGCACTGCGAACATACCTTTTTCTGCGTGCTTCTCTCCTATACTATTTTTACTCCATCCTTCGTAGGGAACTTCATCATTTGGTGAAGGGTTGATGGAACTGCCCTTATATTGTTGATTCATGGTCTTCCAAGCAATGCGTTGTACCTCATGTCACCTTCTATGACATGAAACTTGGTGTCCTGAATTGTGCCGGCCACGTTGACCGGGAGGATGATTTTGTCTTTTCGTTGTTTTTCTTGCCATGTTGAACCCATTGAGGACTTGAGAGGCGGGTATGATCTGGTCGAGAAACCCGAGTTGCTCTACCACCCTCGACCGGATTATGTTGGCCGAGCCTGGATCCACGAGCACATGTTTAATTTGAAATTTATTGAAAAGAAAAGAAATTACCAGTGTGTCATTGTGAGGTTGAGACAAGGTCTCGATGTCTTCTTTGCTGAATGAAAGATCATCTTCAGGTATGTAGATCCGAGTTTGCTTTTCCCTAGTGATAGGTACTTTTGTTTGCTTAAAAACGGATCCACGAGGGACGTCGACTCCACCAATAATCATGTGGATGACATGTCGTGGTTCTTCTGTTTCATTTTACTTGTTTGCCTCTCTTTCCCGAAATTGATTTTTAGCTCGGTCGCTGAGGAATTCTCGAAGGTACCCTTTGCTGATCAGTCGGGCCACCTCTTCTCGAAGCTTTCTGCAATATTTGGTCCTATGATCGTGCATATCGGGATATGCGCATATCAAGTTGGGGTTCTTTTGTGAAGGATCCGATAGCACGGGTCTCAGCCAGCTGGTGTCCCTAATCTTGCTAATGGCCGATACGATGTCTGAAACATCTATGTTGAAGTTGTATTCAGATAGCCAAGGTGCCTCTACCCGTTCTGCATGCCTGTCGAACCCCACTTTGCTCATGAGTCCCCGAGGATTCTTTCCTCGGTCCATCTTTGGGTCACTTAGAGGTACGTTCCGTCTCGGGATGTTTCTCCGATTCTCTACGTACGACTGGTATCTTTCTTTGTTAGCCTTGGCTCTCTTTCTAGAATCCTCTATTCCTTTTCTAGAACTCTGTTAGGATACATCGAGCCCGAAAGGGCTTCCAACTTGTCGTCCTCGACCCTGATCTTTGACTGGTACCTGTTGAGTACATCTGCCCAAACTATGGCGGGGTACTCGATTAAATTCTGCTTCAGCTGTTTTGAGTGAAGGCTTGCACCGCCCTATCGTCGGAGACCGGTGGTAATTCCATTCATTCTAATTGAAAGAGGGACACGAACTCCCTTAACATCTCATTCTCCCTTTGCTTGATTTTGAAAACATCATATTTTCTTGTAGCGACCTTGATGGCACCAACATATGCTTTCACAAAGGAGTCCGCCATCATGGCAAATGAATCTATCGAGTTCGGGGGCATGTTATGATACCACATCATGGCCCCTTTGGATAGTGTATCTCCTAATATTTTCAAAAGAACAGATTCAACCTCTTCGTCTCTCAGGTCGTTTCCTTTCACATCACAAGTGTAGGCAGTGATGTGCTCATTGGGGTCCGAAATTCCGCTGTACGTTGGGAGATCGGGCATTCTGTATTTCTTCGATATAGGCATCGGAGCTGCACTTGACAGAAATGGCTTCTGCACAAACTTTATTGAATCTACACCCTTTAGGATCGGGGGTGCGCCTGGGATATGATCGACCCTTGAGTTCTAGGTTTCCACTTTTTGTCGTTAGCCTCTATCTTATTTTTGCCTGATTCAATCCTTTTTGCAAGGTCTTCGAGCATTTTCATAATGGTGTGTCGGCTGCTGACCCATTATTGCTCGATATTTCCGGTGCCTGTTCGACTCGAGGAGCCATTTCTGGTGGTGCTGTGCTTGGGGTTCTCTGATGGCTTTGCAGCTGAGAAATAGCCACCTGTTGTGCCTGCAACATTTCAAAAATAACATGAACGCTAACTTCCCTTTACCTTTGAGCAAGGGTTCCCTGTGCTTCATGCTGGTCTCCTTCACGAACGCTTCCATCTGTATGAGAGTTCACATCGACATGTTGAGCGTTGCGTGATCCTTCATCGACAGAATTTTGCACTGGTTCCCCTTCAGGGTTTTGCGGCGGCACACCGGCACCTGAGGTAGCTGCGACATTCTCTCCATGGTCCTCAGGGCCGTTATTTTCATGTGCATTTACTGAGTTAGACATTTTCTAACTTTAAAGTGAAGATTCTTGGACAAGAAAAAGTGTGAAGGATAACTTGTGTTTTTATAAAATAAGCACTAAGATAATAGCTATTATTTTTAGCCCCACGGTGGGTGCCAAACTATTTACCGTGAAAATGGTAATTATAATTATATTTGATTATGTGGTTATAAAAGTATGTTATCTATTTTAATACCGGTTGTTTAGGAAGTAGATAATGAGTATGAAGTGAGAAAAACGAAATAGGATCGAAAAGAACTAGATTACGCAAACCAGGTATGGAAGAGGCCGGTCTCCAGGGTATCCTGGCAGGCCTCGAGGTCGAGCTTGAGAAGCTTGACTAGGGGCTATCAATAATTATAAAAAAATGTTGGTAGGCCTGAAGGATGGTTTGTTTATGATCAATAGCAAGTAATAAGTGAAGAACAATAAATGAAACACAATAAATCAATGAAACAATTGTAGAGAATGTTTAAGTTAGAGAGAAGAGAATGTTGTTGTTCTTGTATATTGAATATCATGTCCTTCACAAAATGACAATGGCCCCCTTTATATAAGAGGGGTAATCCCAACATAGTACATATGTAATTATTACCAAGAAATACAGCTGGTACAACTATTTAATGTAAAGAGATATGGCTGGTACAACTATTTAATGCCACGGTACGGGCTTGTACTATCTTTTGTACTTTGTCAGCTTTAACCATGTGCTCCTTGGGAATTTCCCGCTTTTTCATGTCGACCCTTGATTTGTACTGCCTCGAGGTCAAGGACCCTCGATGTGCATTGCCTCGAGGTCGAGGACCCTCGATGTGGATTACCTCGAGATCGAGGACCTTCGATATGGATTGCCTCGAGGTCGAGGACCCTCGATGTGGATTACCTCGAGATCGAGGACCTTCGATATGGATTGCCTCGAGGTCGAGGACCTCCGATGTGGATTGCCTTAAGGTCGAGGACCTCCGATGTAGATTGGCTCGAGGTTGAGGATCTCCGATGCGAGTCTTCTGGGTATCAAAACGACAGTAAAATCGGGCTCTCCGATTTTAGCCGCATACAACATCCACGGGGATTGGTGTTGGTGCTACCCCAGGGTTTTGTAGTGGTTCATCGGAGCTCGAAACAGCTACACCGTTCTTTCCATGATCTTCAGGACTGGTTTTTTAGTGTGCATTCACTGAGTTAGACATTTTTTGTCCTGAAATCAAAGATTCTTGGACAAGAAAAAGTGGGAAGAATAACTTGTGTTTTTAGAAAACTAGCACTAAAACGATCACTATTATTTTTAGCCCCACGGTGGACGCCAAACTATTTACCTTGAAAATGGTAATGACAATTATATTTGATTTTGTGGTTCTAAAAATATGTGATTTATTTTTATACTAGTTGTTAGGAAATAGATGCTAAGTGTGAGCTACGATAATAAGGTAAGAGTAAACAAGAGTAATGATATGCAAACCAAGCTGTTAAAAACAGGATCTCGAGTTGGCCTAAGCAGGGCCTTGAGGTCGAACTGTAATGCCTAACAGAGGACAGTCGATGGAGGAATAACAATATGGATGGCCTCAAGGATAACCCTTTATGATCAATGATGAGCAATAAATAAAGAACAATTAATGAACACGATAAGTGAAAGGCAATAAATCCGTAGAACAAATGTTGGGTATGTTAAGAAGGCAGAGAATGTTTTTGATGTATTCAATATTCAATGTGTCCCAAAAAATGACAAGGATCCTCCTTATATAGGAGGGTGAATCCAACATAGTACATGTGTAATTATTACAAAGAAATACAACTGGTACAACTATTTAATGGCTTGGTACGGACTTGTATCATTCTTGCAGACTTGGTAAGTTCTAGCCACGTGCCCTTGGAATTTCCCGCTTTTCCACGATGGTCATCGATTTATACTACATCGGGGTCGAGTACAATGAGACTTCGATGTGCTTCCTCGAGGGATACATCTTGGGATCGAACAATGAATTCCACTTCGGGCTCCCCGAGGTTAGTCATGGGGTGCCATAACGGTCCCAAAATCAGACTCCCCGAATTTTGGCCATACACAAGTTTCCTTAACCTTATTCCAAATTAAGCAAGAAAATTAAACTTCTCACGTACCGTAAAGTTAGATCTTGGTGGTAAAGTTCAGCTAGAAATAGTCTAACAAATAATGGAATAGGAAAAATATTACAACTTGAAGCTGAAATCAGATAAATACACCAAATAGCCACAAATGCCATAAAAACAATTACATGAGCAAGTTGAAGCACAACCATGTTAGATTAGAACAAAAAATCTCAACACAGCTCAACGGAAAGAGGCAGACACTGAGATAGGAGTTGAAACCATGGAGATATTTTGAAGAAACTGGGAAACTAAATTAAGAGCGAACGAAACTAGAAACTTCAATGGCTAGTAAGAAAGAGATAGAGTGTAGACTGGAGACGACGATATCGCAGAACGAATAGAATGAAAAAGCAAAGACACATGTCATTAGAGATTTGATCTGAAATATCTAAAGTAAATTAACATTATAAGGAGGAATTAGGGCTCAAACTTTCTTTGTTTAAGAAGACAGAGATCATCTTCAAGAGACCCCAAATGACTTTAAATAATTCGTAAAAAGAAACCATCACCACAACCAACAACAACCCAGTATAATCTCACAAGTGGGGTCTGGGAAAGGTGATGTGTACGCACACCTTACCCTTACCCTGGGGTAGAGAGGCTGTTTCTTATAGACCCTCGGGAAACGAAGATGAAATGAGACAATAGAATAGTAACAACAACATAATCAGAAAGATAGTACCAGTAAGCTAAGAGTCAGAAAATATACTTGGAAAAGCAATATCAATAATCAGTGAAGTGACAAGGTCCTAAAAAATAGTACGAACACAACATGTACCACTAGCATACTAAAACACGGCACTGACTAAGTAGACTTACACACAGAACAAAGTAGAAAAAATGCTCAACTACCTACTAACCTTCAACACTAATTCTCTCCCTACATACCATCCTATCAAGGGCCATGTCCTCGGTGAGCTAGAGTCGTGCAATGTCCTGTCTAATCACCTCTCCCCAATACTTCTTTGTCCGTCCTCTACCTCTTCTCATACCCGTCAGATCCAACCGCTCGCACCTCCTAACCGGGGCATCTAGGCTTCTCCCCTGCACGTGCCCGAACCATCTAAGCCTCACTTCCTCCTTTTGTCTTCCATGAGAGATACGCCCAACCTTGATAGAATATATTCATCCCTAATCTTATCCAACCTCGTGTTTCCGCATATCCATCTCAACATCCTCATTTCTGCTACTTTCATCTTCTGGATATGGGTAATCTTGACTGGCCAACATTCTGACCCATACTACATGGTCGGTCTAACCACCTCTTTATAGAACCTGCCTTTAAGTTCCGGGGGCATCTTCCTGTCTCATAAAAGTCTAGATGCTAACCTATATTTTATCCAACCTGCCCCTATACGGTGCGTGACATCCTTTTAAATATCCCCATTCCCCTAGATAATCGACCCAAGATACTTAAAACTTCCTTTCTTGGGGATGGCTTGTGAATCAAGCCTCACGTTGCTGTCCACTCCCCCCCTGACATCGCTGAACTTGAACTCCAAGTACTAAGTCTTAGTCCTGCTCAACTTGAAACCTTTAGACTCAAGGGTCTATCTCCAAACCTTGAGCCTCTCGTCAAAACCACCTCGTATCTCATCAATCAGAACTATATCATCACCAAATAACATACACCATGGCACCTCCCATTGAATATTGTTCGTCAGTGCATCCATCACCAGTGAAAATAAGAAAGGGTTGAGCGCAGATCTTTGGTCTAACCCCATAACCACCGGGAAATTCTCCGAGTCTCCTCCTATTGTCCTAACCCGAGTCTTGTATCCATCATACATGTCCTTAATCATACTAATTTATGCTATGGGAACACCTTGGGACCTTGTCGTACACTTTCTCTAGGTCAATAAACACCATGTGCAAATCCTTCCTTCTATCCTTGTACTGTTTCACCAACCTCCGGATAAAATGGATAGCTTCTGTAGTTGAACGACCCGACATAAATCCGAATTGGTTGTCAGATATAGACACTGACCTCCTCACCCTCGCTTCCACCACCCTCTCCCACACTTTCATAGTATGAATAAGCAACTTGATACCCCTATAGTTGTTACAATTCTGGATATCACCTTTGTTCTTGTACAACGAAATCATCATAATCCATCTCTATTCCTTTGGCATCTTCTTCATCTTAAAATTAACATTGAACAGCCCAGTCAGCACTCCATGCCCTCTATACCGACATACCTCAAAAATTCAACTGGGATCTCGTCTGGCCCAGTCGCTCTACCCCTTTTCATCTTACAAATAGCACCCATAACCTCCTCAACCTTATTGCTGCTACAGTACCTAAAAACATGGCAACTCTTAGAGTGATCCAAATCACCCAACACAATGTCTCTGTCCCCTACTTCAGAAGTTTATGAAAGTAAGTCTGCCATCTCCTCTTAATCATAGCCTCATCCATTAAAAATATTCCTTCCACGTCTTTGCTGCACCTCACTTGATCTAGATCACGAGCCTTTCTTTCTCTTTCCTTGGCCAACCAAAATAACTTCTTGCCCCCTCTTTGTCCCCCAACTCTTCATACAAATGACTAAACACCGCATTCTTGTCATCAATAACCGCTAGCTTCGCCTCTTTCCTAGCCTTTTTATACCCTAATTTGCTTTCTATTCTCTCCTCCTTGTCTCTACTCTCTACTAACCTCCAGTATGCCGCTTTCTTTTCTTACACTTTTCCTTGAACCTCTTCATTCACCACCAGTCTCCTCTGTGCCCGCCAAAGTAACCCTTTGAGACCTCTAACACTTGTCTTGCAGCCTTCCTAATACAGTTTGCCGTCATCTACCACATATCACTTGCGTCCCTACTACTCCTCTAGGCCCCTATAACCCTTAGCTTCCCCTCCAACTCGAAAAGAGGAAGAAGAAGAACTTACCAGGAAGAGAGAGATGTGAATGAAGAGCTTTGAAAATAGTTGCTTTCATAGATTAGAGAGAATAAACCAAAAGGATGGACCAAAATTAAAGCAACGTGGTATATACAATAGGACACTTGTAAATCCACAAGTCAGAGTAATTTACCACTCTGCCCTTTATCGTACCAAGATTCACTTATTATATAGTAAGTCTCTAGAATTATTTATTTTGTCACTTACAAGAATAGCAAGTGTACCTACCATTCTACAAGTGAATGATTATTCTACGACACATTGGTATGATCTGTTAGCGTTGTTAATGGAAGAGAACATTTCTCCTTTCCTTTCGTTCCTATTCAATTTTGGAAGCCTTTTCTCTATCTCTATTAATCTTTCCTGTATGGAACCTTATATATATAAGAGGTTGTTGGAAGAAATTTTATTTGGTGTGGGACACAATCAACGGAAGTTGTGTGAGGCATTCTTTATGTTGACAAGTGTGATTGTGGGGTTCAGGTTGATGTAATACTAGTTTAGAAGACTTACGAGTTTTTCTTTAATGCAAGCAGATCTACAATATCCACAACTTGTATTATCAGTTATTGAGAATCCTCCAAAGCGGATGAATTCCGTTTGTCCACAGCCTACTAATACTTTCCAAGATGCAGGGACAATTTTCTCATAAAAACAATAATTTTCATATATTGATGGAACAAACGTGTCTTTTCCAATACCCATAATGGTGCATATAAGGTATAAGTAGGGTTTAGAAGGAGAATAAGCTAATGGGTTAATGAGCCAATTCGCACCCCTTATGGGTGGACCGAACTCAATAGTAATATTCAAACATCTTTCATATGTAAGGGAGTGTTCAAGCTCCACCAAGTTAAGAAAAAACATATTTTCATTTTTTTACCCCTATTGCATCATTTGACACGCAAACCGATGGGCCGCGACGGGCACCCAGTACCTTACTCAACCGAGTACCAGCGTAACATATCTTTCTTATTATACCATCATGCTTAAGTGGTCCAAAAGGGTCATGAGCTAACCAGAATAAACTATAAGAAAATACTCGACATAGGACGACTCAACATGATATACAAACGTATACATGTGATATACCAACTTATAAGGCTGACATGATCATTTTTACATACAAACCATAGGCCGACAAGGCCATACAAGTATTCATACACATGAACTCTGTCTACAAGACTCTAAGAGTATATAAACGTCATAAAGGTCAAGACATGGCCCCGCCATACCAATTAATACATGTCCAAATCATATTGACCAAATAGGCAACTATGGAGCAAGTGGGGTGCACCAACATCTTCCGCTGAGCTGATAGCCTACTAGGAAGACTGTCAACCTGTCTGTCGAGACATGCAGGCATGAAACACAACATACCTAAGAAAAATGGAAGTCAGTAAAGATAAAGTACCGAGTATGTAAGGAATGAAAAATAGTATATAAAAGACATGAAATAAACATGGAGTAAATGACTCAACCTGAAAGCCTGAATAGCTATGTTAATCATGAAACATTTATAATATTATTCATATGTGTATAAATGTCATACAATTTATAGGTATATACGTACATAACATCATCAAGCCTCTATGGGCATTCCATTATATCAGCCTGACCTCTATGGGCGAAATCATCAACGTATACCAGCTGATCAGGTGATGGTGCGTATATAACACCATAACCTTTCCCCATATCCCATATACATATAATATAGGTGTATATAATGCCATCTGGTCATGGTTCAATATACATGCATAAATGTATGCAATGCATAACGAAGTAAGTCAGTAAGATCTCTCGAAATGTCTTAAGATCAATATGCCTTTGGTTAATATCACGAATAATCTTTATCATCTTACATATGTTCCAAGAACCATGAACAGATGATATAATAACAGGATGCATGGGGAATCAAGAACATAGGCACCCTTAGTACTTCTATGAATAGAGTCATTCGTGAAAGTTGCATGTTTGCTCGGTTCGTTTGTATCATATGGATCATGCCAAAAGGAAAGAAGAGATAGCCTTAACATACCTTAAATTTGTTGAGTCTTTAATACCTTCCAAGCAATTCTTCAATGAACTCAACTCAATCTACCATAGCATAAGGATATTCAAAATCAATGCTGAGTAAACGCTAGGTCTGCAACATAAACTAGTAGCTCGTTTATGTGAATTTGGGAAGCATCTCCCCTGTAACAAGGGCCACCTCCAATACCATATATAAAAAAGAAAAACCAGAGAAATCCAGCAGCATATAAATATTAATAACATGACACCATATAACAACAAGAAGTCACAACTACTTCATGAGGAGCGACAAGGTCCGATTTGATTCCATATACCCCATATCACCCCTTATAGACTCCTTACTTTTGATTAATAGTATCATTAACATGTTAATGAAGTCATTAATCAATGATTACATCCTTATACCATATGTTTATAACAAATAAAACAATCCACAACTCCAACTATCCTCAATTAGCAACTTTATTCACTAGTTCATTTCTAGTCCATCCATTTAACTTAATCAACGTCAATATAACATTAATAACATGCAAGAACAAAATATACATACCTCCTACAGTATCGTCAAGTCTAAATTCAAGTTCCATTTAGATTACAACAACCCTCAATGGCAATACAACACAATAGAAGTGACTTAAGCTAATCTTCACTTTTAGTCTAAGTTTCATATTTTTCTTTCACCAATTTTCTTGATAAACATATAGACATGAATAAAAGCAGAAACCATATCATAATCAAGTCATTTCCCCCACTTTCCAGCCATAACAACATATATATATATATATATATATATATATATAGCCTTAAAACAACCCAACAAAAGATAACAACATCTCTTCCCCTTTCAAGTGCTATCTTGTAATCTTTCACTCCAGCACCACAACCAATATATAATTAACCTTAAAAACCATAAAAAATATGTTAAACATACCTTAATAATTAGATAAAATTCAAACCCTAAGCTTAAATTGGCTCAACATCATCCTTATTCATATTACAACACCATAGAGGGGTTATTCTTCACCTTTGACTAACTTTTATGTTGGATTATGGTGTATTTTTTTGAAATTTGTTTGGAGACTTGGGGGAACAGTTTGGGAGGGTTTGGAGAGTGTGAGGATGTAAGGAGGACGAAAAATGAGAAAATCTCATCCCAAAAACGAGATAAAAACAAGTGAAGGTCGGCCACCGACCAAGTGGGTCCCATAGGGGCTTCATGTGCAGTCTCGCGAAAACAAGAATATCTCTCTACCCCGATGTAGTATCGACAAATGGTTAGAAACTAGAATCATAGATCTTCAATTTGTTTGGTGGATCATCTTTTAATACAAATTATATTGGGAGAAAGCTCTGCTACATTTGACCTAAATTTCAGCACATTATGAATGAAACTTGTGATGACCTTTGCCAACTTTTGTTCCATAGTTCGCTTGAGTTCAAAACATAACACACGACTATACTACAACTAAAATAAATCATAACATAACCTCCTTATCATGTTAATAACCCTAGCCTTACCCTAAAGTACATGTTTATAACATTCCAAATTTATAGATTATCGACGAAACTTATTTTTCGTTTTGCTTCTAAACTTTCCAACCCTCTTGGTACTTGTGATTCATGATATTAAAGTTTTGTAACCTCAAAGGTAATATGATTAAATTACTTTATGTACTCTCAAATATAATCTCATTTCTGAGTTTAAATCAATTGACTTACGGCGTACTCTCACACACAAAAATATGGGGTGTAACATCATTCCCCTCTTTGGAATATTCGTACTCGAATGTTGAATGATGAACTTATCACTCTCATAACCTATAGCTATTATGAATAATTTAATATTGTCATTTCCATCTAGGCAACTGTTCTGCAAATAAATTGAAAGGCCAGGACATTCCTCTCTTTAGCCTCTTTCTCACACCGTGACTTGTAATAAGAATTCTTCCATTCTCATAAGAGTTGCTACCTTCTGTCTTGCAGCCTATACGACCCTGACCTTGTCATGCGCCTATGCGACTCTTCTCTCCTTTTTCTTCCAGATTTTAACCAATATCTAGGCCTCATTTTATGAACATATACAGATATATGACAAGCTGTCCCTTTAGGAATCTATAGGTGTATTGAAGTTCTTCACTCAGATCTTTGTCGAACTTAAGAGTATTGATATATCTTGTTTCATAGAATCGGATATCTATGCTTATGGATTTACTACATCTACGTAGGTTATACTATACCATAACAATTACTTCAACTTATTATTACTGAGGTATGCTAGCCAACTCTATGTCACTCTTGTTGCTTATCATGTATGATAAATCTAGGTCCTTTAATTCTTCCTCATTACTGTTCAACTTAAGGATGGCATCCTAATCTCATCTAATACATTTTAAACTTTATCCATCCATTGTTGATTCACCTTAATTTTTATCTATAATCTACAACTGATAACTTGAAACCTCTTACATAATACAGTGTCACTATGGCTCACGCCTCATCAGGGAACATTTGAATTAATTTTCCTGATCCACCTAGGGACGATAGTGTACTTCAATAACCGTATTTCATAGCATCCCAACATGATTCATCTTACGAGGGTATTCTAATCCTGTGCAATTCATGATATCCATTTTCTTTAAATCATTACTCAATCAAAGGCATAAACGTCATCCTCTAATCTATCATAATTACACTCTTATTCTACTACCAGAGCAGTATTTCATTTCTCCTAATTGCTCCTAGTGATAGAATCCTCCAAGTTCATTTAGGATATACCGAGCTTTCTATAACTTAAGGAAACCATCAGCTCTCTTTATTTGGTGGGATTAATCCCGAGGCCTTACCTATTCTTGTCACCTTCTCACTCACCTTTTCTTATACTTACTCCTATCTACCTAAAAACTCATCGCACTACCATATTTTATCTTTCAACCTACACCTATCTATTTATACTACTCGCACCTTCACAGTTTTACTAAACTCGCACCCTTTTTACCACATTCTTCATTTACCATTCGATAGTTACCTGAACCACTTAACTCCGACTTTTTACCCCCACACCATCTTCCCTCCTTTAGGGGAGTACTAAGATTTAGTGAAACAATAATCTACCTATAGATCTTTTACCTCTTAATATTTGGAGTCTTTTCACATCATTAATGACCCTTACCAACCTTACGGTAAACCTTCTGTACCAGGGATAACTGAATTCCTTACACACAAGGGTGATACCTAGGGTAACTGGCACACTTAGTCCCTTAAGATTAACTCTGCTCACAGTGCTTGTTTTAGGGAAGCGTCTTCCTGAATGAACTTTAAAGGTTATTCGTTTGTTGTCAATTTTGTTACTGCCGGAACTCTATCTTTGAAATTTTCACGATGTTGACTGTTATAAAATCCTTTGGTACCTAATTCATGTTCTCTTAATCACTAGACCATAAATATTTCTATTACTCCGAGGGTCTAGCTTTTCCTTCTAGTAATCACGTTGGAGTCACCAACTCAATTCTTGAAATGGGGATATGACTTTATAGCTTATACTCTTTTATTGTCTCAAGGCCTGTAACCTCTTGTCTTTTCCTTCACTTGAGTATAGTCTCTACAATCCTGTCATATTTTGATTTATCGTTATCATCTATTTATCAAATTTCTCATAATGCTTCATTTAGTCTCTTCTTATTCTCTTACTAATATTTCTGTCTATCCCTTTATTCTGAAAACTTCAACAAAATATTCTTTCACTTTTAGCTCTGCTTGCTTCATCTCACTAGCTCTTCGGGTCGCCTAACATTCTCTTTTTCCTAGGGGAGTGAGTCATAGTAAGGTAAATATTTATCCCTTCTAGGATTCCACTACCTATCTTCTGAAATTTTTGAACATTCTAATATTCATATCTGACTGTACTACTCTAGAGTTCACCATCTGGGTATCTCACGAGGAGAACTATTACCATGTTTTGCACTATCCTTCGGAAATATTAGCTAATGATAACAATCCATCCACAATTTTGGTTAATTTATCCCCAGCTGGATCCTGGTATCCTATCATTCTCTTTAACTTTATCTCTTAGATCCCATAGGACATAATTGAGATGAGTGTGGTCAATTGTATATATCTTTGTTACTATTGCAAGTAACTCAAAATGTTTATATTTCTATGTCTGCATTGTAAATACTGATAATTTCACTAACTGTGTACCTCACACCTATCTTTACCTTGCTTCTTTTACTTGTGAAACTTGTATCTACCTTTTGATTATCTCGTTGATTTAAACCATATTGGTGGATAGATATTCATGCCTTAGGGATCCTTATCAAGAAGCTAACACGTCTTAGTACACACATGATCTTTTGAAGACCTCACATTTACTCATATATGCATGATGCAAAATCGAGTTCCTCTGACTCAACTCTTCCACAAACATATTCAATCTCTTGCTAGCTGTCTTTCTAGATCTAGGTATCATTGTATTACGAATAAAATAGAATTTAGGAGTTTGAATTCTCGCAACTGTGCTCTACTACACGATCTAGAGTAAGAAGAAAGAGTGATAGTCCTAAATTCCCCGTAGCCTCCTTCTTATAAATGTGGTGCACAATACACCCATAAACAAGACTTACTAGAAACGACTTATAAACTCCCTAGGACAAAACTGCTCTGACATCACTTTTGTCACGACCCAAACCGATAATCCACGACGAGAAACTAGTTCCTTATTAATTTGAGTACAAACATAACGTATCTTTTTTATCATACCTACATGGGTAAGTGAGCCAGAAGGTCCGTCATGAGATAAGCAGAATACAACATGAGGGAATACTCGACATAGAACGACCGAACATGATATACAAACTTATACATGTGACATACATGCCTATAAGGTCGACATGGTCATTTGTAAATACAAACCATAGGCCGACAAGGCCATACAAGTATCCATATACATGACCTTTGTCTACAAGCCTCTAAGAGTACATAAATGACATAAAGGTCGGGACACGGTCCTGCAATACCAATCAATACATGTACAAATTATATTGACCAAATAGGCAAGTCCAGACCAAGTGGAGTGCACCTACATATTATGTAGAGCTGATAGCGTACTATGAGGACTGTCAACCTGTCCATCGGGATCTGCGAGCATGAAACATAGTGTCCCCAAGAAAAAGGGACATCAATTGTTACACCCCATGTTTTCGTACGTAAAAATACGCCATAAGTAAATTGATGAAAGCTCGAAAATGAGATATTACATCCCGTATTTTTGTACGTTAAAGTTTTGTCATAAGTTAATCAACATAAGTTCGGGAATGAGATTATTTTTAGATTATAAGAATTACGCTATTTTAAACACATTATGAGTAAGTTCATGAAGGAGAAAGGGTAAGCAAATCAAAGGAAATGAATTTCGTCGAAGTTTAATATTTTGAGATAAAATACGGCCCAGATAAAATACATGGTATTTATGGACTAATACCATACAAGGTACCACATGGTCATGATAGTGAGGTGTATAAAGTGAGTAGTATTATAAGTAATTTGAGATAATTCTTAATTATGTGGGTAATTGGTTAATTATTAAATTAGTGGGGGATTAATAAGTTGATTAAGAAGAAGGGGTGAAAATTTGGATAAGTTGGAAGTGTAGTAACGTGGCAGCAAGAAAATCAAAGAATTATGACTCAAAGTAACTAAGTTATGTGGCAATTCTTAAAGAAAGTGAGTCATTTCCATTTAATAATGGATAGACACATAAAACATGAGTCATGTCCATTATTAAAAGACATAAGTCACAATTTCATTATGATATGCATTCAGGCATAAATGTTTGTATGTTACAAAACCTAAGTTTCAAATGCAAGTCATATAGCAAATGCTATGTACCGATCTTCAACTGTTCATACAAGATTATGATGACCCAAAGGGTCATTTTAAGAATTTATACTCCATTCTAGAATTATTAGCCTTAAAAATACTAATTTTAATTACCTCGAGTTGCGTGCGCAGTCCGGGCGTGAATCCAGAAACCTTTTATGTGAAAATATGAGAAATAGAAATTTGTAGAGTTAAAATTTTATTTTAGTTGACTTTGGTCAACATTTTGATTAAACAGACCTGGATCTGTGTTCGATGATCCCTGGAGGTCCGTAGTAAAATATGGGACTTGGGCGTATACCCGGAATTGAATTCCGAGGTCCCTGAAAATAATTTTTGAAGAAAATTATTGTGCTGGTTTTTACAAGAAGTAAAAAAATGAAATAAGGTTTGAAATCGTTGGTATCGTGCCCGTATTTTGGTTTCGGAGCCCGGGACAAGTTTTTTGTGATATATAAGTCTTATCTATGAAGTTTGATGAGAATCAGAGTTGAATTGACGTGATTTGGACGTTTGGTTGAAAATTTAGAAATTTGAGTGTTCTTGAGGAAATCTTGAGTTTTGAGGTTAAATTTTTAATTTTTGATGTTATTTTGATGATTTGATTGCACGAACAAGTCCGTATGATGTTTATAGACTTGCGTGCATGTTTGGTTTGGAGCCCCTAGGGCTAGGGTGAGTTTCGGGTAGGGTACGAAGTGTTTAGACTTAGAAAAATTCCACTCAGCTAATATCTGGTGTTGGCAGGCCTCTGATCTCGCAATTGTGAGATCAGGCTTCGCAAATGCGAAGTCCTGGGCTAGTCTCTGGTCTCGCGAATGCGAGATTTTGGTTGCAAATGCGGAATCCCTCAGAAGTTGCAAATGCGACAATTTCATTGCACTTGCGATGGTTGCTGGAATCCGAGGGATTTGCAGTTGCGAACCCCTGATCGTAAATGCGAGATCCGCAACCTGTTAAAACAGATTTTAGATGAGTTTTCACCTCTTTTTCAATTCTCTCAAATCCTAAACCTCCATAGGCGATTTTTCAAAGACCCAAACTTCTCCAAATCATCGGTAAGTGGTTTCTAACTAATTCCTTTCAATCCTTAACAACTTTTAAGAAGATTTCAACCAAAAATCTAGAGTTTTCATGGTAAAAATTGGGATTTTAGTGTAGAACTTAGGAATTTCAAAATTTGGGTATTTAGACCTCGAATTGAGGTCGAATTCCAAAACCAGTTGTGTATCTAGGCTCGGGGGAGAATGGGTAAACGGATTTTTATCCGAACCTCGAGTTTAGATCAAGCGGGCCCGAGGTCGATTTTTATATTTTGATAAGAAAACATAGGAAAACCATAGTTTTTCATTAAAGTTAATACCTTTAGCAATAATTAATGATATTGAACCCAATTGTGATCAGATTCGAGTGAGTTGAAGCCGAATTCTAAAGGAAAAGTAGTGCTTGAGCAGTGAGTGGACTGTGAATTGGAGGTAAGTGTTGTGTCTAACCTTAGCTTGAGGGAACATGTATTGTGTTACTACTTCTTACCAGTTTTGTTGCTAAATCCAATGTATAGGTGAGGTGACGATTACCTATACGTTGTGGTCAGGTCATAACATGCGAGTGAAAGTAAATTCTTATTATTTTGGTAGTTGTAAAGCCTATTACTTGTGATTATCATGGTTGTTGAAATGTTAGAAGATTGGTATCGATTTCCACCATGATGCATAATATTGTGAGCAATGAGTTGAGATTTAAATAACAAATAACTCTAGAAACTATGTTGGAACACTGATTTCTTTTGAAATATCTTGTGAATATTGAATTGAGATTGAAATGATAAATGATAATAAAACTATGATGAAATATCAATTTCATGTGAAAGCCCTCTTTGGATGTTGTTAATGATTTTGTGATTGGTAAGGAGGAGTTTAAAGCACGAAGGGTGATGCCGTGCATGATCCAAATATATTCTATTGTGAGGAAGAGTTTAAAGCACGAAGGGTGATACCTTGACTGAATGAAATACATTGTGAGAGTAAAAGCACGAAGGGTGATGTGGTGCCTGAATGAAATATATTGTGAGAGTAAAAGCACGAAGGGTGATGCCGTGTATGCTTATTTATGATATGGTGAGGATGAGAGCAAAAGCACGAATGGTGGTGCCGTGCAGATGTTTTCTATTCTTATTGCTTTAAATTATTGTTGGTTACTGTTTATTGTTGTCTTGATATCTTTCTCACTCCTTATGTTAAGTTCCCCACAGCATGATTCCTTCCCATTATTGGATATAATGTTAACTCTTTAATTGCTATTGTTGCTGCTAGCATGTTTATTTATGCGAGGCTAGAATGCATAGTTTAACATGTAATATACCTTACATTTGAGGTGCGTTAATGATAAAAACTACACTTTCTATGTGCTTAATGGAGTTATTTCATGTGTAGGTGAATTGGAGATGGAAACGGAGCTAAAGGGATGCAAATACGTCGAAAATACGCTTAAGGGTCGAAGAGGAACCACCCGGGCGATAGCCGGGCGCCAGAGCCCAAAAGCTTGACCCTACCTGGCGTTAGCCAGGCTTTAGGGTTGAAACACCAGCCCTACCCTGGCGTTAGCCAGGCGTTAGGGTTGAAACGCCAGCACTACCCTGGCGTTAGCCAGGCGTCAGGGTCCTAACACCAGGGGTCCCAGGTTCAACCAATTCCGAGTTTTGACGAGTTTAAGTGTTTCCCGGTTGAAATAGAAGTCTCCCACACGTTTAGGGTTCACCATAAACATATAAATAGACTCCTAAAACACAACTTAAGGAGATTGGAAGGAAGACGAAGGATTTGAAGAGAAGAAACCATTGAAGTGACAAAACATTGATTTCTACATCTTTTTTTCATTACTTTGTAATTCAATTATGCAATTTATTCTGAGTTTGATTCTTATGAACATGTCTAGCTAACTTATTTAATCTATGGTTTTGGTAGAACCCGTGGGGATGAATTTATTGCAGTATTAATATATTTGGTTGATTATTCTCTATTTGTTCAACTACGTTCTTATTGTAGTTAATTGA
>MDKI01184968.1:0-71335 GCA_005239505.1 Nicotiana paniculata | reverse complement strand
AGGTTATTGATGAAGATGCTTGGTTGACGAAAGACTTTTATGGCCCGTATTTTTTGCCTTGTCATGGCTTGACCTCTTGGAAATGTAAATTTAAATATGTGAGTAAGGGTTGGTATTGGGACGGATATTCTCGATCAAGGGAATATGCGAAATGACGTTGTCTTCTAACAATGTTGGTGACTGATTGGTCGAAGGAGAGAGTTGATATTGCAAGTGAAATTGATAGTTTTGGCTTGGTTGTACATAACTTATGCAGATTTGAGTGCAAAGTTTGATTCGTGTAACGTCCAACAATTTAATGATGAGTTGTTTCAAGCTAAAACAAATCTTCAAGACCAAATTTTGGAGCTAAAATGGGAATACCAATTATTAGACCATATTTTTCTTGAAGATGCAATGTTGAGAAGAGTGCTCAAGAGTCATATGAGAGAGTAGATAACATTTATTTGGGATACTTGAATGCAGGTATATATATGAAGATGTAAATAGTAGTACAATTCACGAGTTAGGGCGCATTAGACCTCATTCCAATCATTTTTCCACATTGTGTTAAGATAGTAAGTGTTGGCCTAAGTGAAGTTTGTTTTGAAGATTGACAAAGGAACTCAGGCATGAACCAGGTCCATCCCCTATGTACACAGACATAGACAGATTCGAGCATAAGGGACGCATGTGAAGGAGATAAGCTTAACTTGTTATATCTGATATCTCCTGATCGAAAGGTTGCATAATTGGTAAGGATAAGGACTCCTTACTCAAAGAGAACACTATCCAAGATAAGGGAGGATTTAGAAATTGAAGATAAATAGAACTCTTCTACCAAGGAAGAGTAGAATTAGAACTCTAGTTATTTCTTCATTTACTAACTGTATATATTATACGATGTTCTCATTTTATAGGATGCACAAAAGCTGAAGTTAAACGAGAGTTGAGAGAAAATAGCAAGGCATTTTGCAAGCAATTCCTGTGTGATTCAAGTGTGAGAACCTGAAGCTACATGAACTAGATAGAAGAACCAGTTCCAAGTGTCTGTCTTTTAGTCTAGTTTCATTATACTAGGTGATTTTCAATTTTTACCTTTCAGCTTTATCTAGAAGCAATTGTCATAGGTACTCTGAGTATTCAAGCTAGACTTAACTTGAAGTTGTCGCAACAGTTAGAGATTGGTTGCCAAAATGGGAATAAAGTTAATCCTTAGGTTTACAAAAAGTTTTGTAAATGCTGTTTTGGCTCCGTGATTTAGTGAAGTGTTGGGAAAAATCCTACTGAGTAGTAGGTCGTGGTTTTTTTCACCTTTTGAGCCTAGTGCTTTCCACATAAAAATACTTTTATTCTTTACTTTCCGTATTTATTATTTTCGCAACAGTAGTATAAGAAACACTTAGAAGAACCAGGTCCTTCTATAATTAGTGCACGAGAAAATTGGACACCACACAAATCACCCCCTCTTGTGTGTCATTGGTGTACAAAATATCAATTGGTATCAGAGCAGGTTATCCTTGAAGAGGCTAACACCTTAGGAGAAAATCAAGATGAGTGCACCACCTGGAAACTAGGAAGATCAATCCACTACTATGCTAACACTCTTCAACGACCAGTACTACTTTTGGTGGAAAAACAGGATGAGAGATAACATTATAGGAGAGGACAATGAGCTATGGGACACTGTCACTGTGGTCCACTGGCTACTATGAAGATAAATTTGAAAGGAGTAGAGGTGCCAAAGACAAGAGCAGATTATACTACTGAGGACTTGAAGAAGTGGGAGAAGAATGTTAAGTCCAAGAAATGCCTTCTTTGTGGACTTAGCGTAGATGAGTATAGCAGGATCCAAATCTGTACCACTGCTAAGGAAATTTGAGACAATCTGCAAGTGGCTCAGGAAGGAACAACTCAGGTGAAAATATCAAGAGGAACTCTACTATATTCCAATATCAGAACTTGTCTATGATGGAAGGAGAAACCATTCAAGAGATGTACAAAAGGTTCACTAAATTGACAAATGAACTAAAGTCTCTTGGAAGGATTATTCCTGAAGAAGATAGAGTCAATAAGATTTTGAAAAGGGTTATGCATGTTACATAGGAGAGAAAAATCACTGCTATTCAGGAATCAAATAACATTTCCACCCTCCCATTGCATGAATTAATTGGAAATCTTACTTCTTATGAACTTAGGAGAGGAACATTGAAAATGGATGTACATAAGAAGGAAAGGATCCTGTAACTTAGAATCACTTAAGGTTCTGATCTAGAAGATGATGAAATGGCTATGATCACTAAGGACTTCAAGAAGTATCTGAGTAGATTAAAGAGTCCTTTAAGAAGTGGAAGCTATAGTAAGTCAAAAGTTCCTGAAAAGCAAATAATGACGGATTCTACAACTATGGGAAGACTGATCACCACATCAAGAAATTTCCTAAATGGGAAATCGAATGGAAGAATGAAAGAGCTGAACGAAAAGGACAAGAAGAAGGAACATGTTCAACCTAAGAAAAGCAAAGGATCGACCAAGGCTATGGTCGCTACTTGGGGAGAAAGGTCGGGTGAAATCTTAGATGATGATGATGGGGATGAACAAGCACTTATGGCCAATTTAATGAAAAAACTGAGGTAACTGTAATTCATCTCAAGGACAAGATTATATTGTTGTCTAAAGAAAGGTTATCTATCACGACCCAAAACCAACCCGGTCGTGATGGCGCCTATAATGGAACTAGGACAACCGACACATTCCCAATAAATTCCGATATTTCACTTAAAATCCAGATATTAATCATTTCTTATTGAAATCCCATAAAAGAAATAAATTCAAACTCCAAAAAAAAGTACGTAAAAATACAAGCCCGACCTCGGGTGTTACTAAGTCATGAGCCATAGTACCACGATACCAAAATACATCAAGACAATATTTTTCTGGGAAATAACTAACAAAATTACACAAAGAAAGATACGGAAGGAGAAAGGTGGGTCTGTGATCGCCAAGAAGCTACCTCGCCCTCTCCGAAGATCAACCGCAACAAACGATCAACTGTAACTACCGTGACCTAGGATACCTGGATCTGCACACAAGGTGTAGGAGGTAACATGAGTACACCAACTCAGTAAGTAACAAGCCCAAACTAAGGGTTGAGAGGTAGTGACGGACTAAACCTTAACATTTATAATAGAATCAATGTACAGAAATTTAGGCATGCTTTCAGTTAACTATACAGCTCAACGTGATAAGATAAGTGCCGTTTCGAATGGTTTAACATATATATAACTCAACGTATTCTACATGCAAATGCATTAACAAGATGAAATGCACAATGTGCTCCCACTCTCAAATACACGTCCACTCAGTACTGTATATGGCTCGCATCGCCCAGGGAAGATCCATAACAGAATATATACACATCAGACGGAAGATACTCAGTACTGAGGAAGGCTGGTCCATCCCTATGGAGAAGATCCATCTCTAGATGATGATACACCTTACAACCACTCGGTACCGTATATGGCTCAACGGCCTAGGGAAGATCCATCCCAGAATACGTATACACATTACTAACATCAGTCGCTCAGTACAAAGGAAACATGACAATCAAGCCTCATGGAGAAGATCCATCTAAACACTTCAGACAAGATCCATGTCCAGGGAAGATCCATCACTCAAATATCACTGAGCTCATTGGGGGTGTTGCAGACTCCGGAGGGGCTCCAACAGTCTAATCACTATCATAAGCCATATCCAAACATAATCAATATAACATGCTGCTGCGTGCAGCTCGATCCCATATCTGTCACTCAATATCAGGCTCTCGGCCTCACTCAGTCATCACTCTCTAGTCTCGCTCACATGGGCTCACAATGCATGAACAAGCCCGAGTCAATGATATAATGTGCAACACAACAATTACCAAGACTGAGACATGATATGATATGCAATGAAAAGACAGAGTATATAATACATATGAAACACATGAGATAACAAAAATAAACGACCACTCGAGTCTCAACAACATTGTTGTGAAGCCTTAAATTGATATCTAGCATGATTTCTAGCATGTTTGCATTAAGACGATGCTCGGGTCTCAACAGTATTGGCGTCAAGCCTTAACATAATATCTAGCATGATTTCTAGCATGTTCATGTCAGTCACATTGACAGAAGCACATATCTCAACAAGAGGGAAATAATAAACGGTGCCATGGGATCAACCAGGTAACAAGTCTCATGGTGCACGCTCACAAGCCCGTCACTTGTCATGTGCGTCACCCAATTCCAATCACATAACATGTAGTTCGGGGTTTTGAACCCTCAGAACATTGTTTGGGAGCGTTACTTACCTCATACTGGAAAAATCTACTCCGTGATGCCCTTGCCAGTTGACTCGGCTACAAATCGCCTCGAATCTAACCAAAATCAGTATTATATCATTAATATATGCTAAAGGAACGAAGCCCACATAGAAATTATCAAATTACATCACAAATCCCGAAATTGACCAAACCCGACCCCCTAGCCCACGTCTCAGAATCTGACAAAAATCACAAAACTAGAAAGCCCTTTCATTCACGAGTCCATACATACAAGATTTATCAAAATCCGACTCCATTTGACCCCTCAAATTCTCAATCAAAGCTCTCCAAAACTCAAGCCCTAACCCTTTCAACTTTACTCCAAATTCCGATTAATTTCATGATTAAATAGTAGGAAAATCATCACAAACACAAGAAATGAATCCTAAGTAACTTACCCAGCTGATAACCTTCGATTCCTCTTAAAAATCACTGCCCAAAGCTCCAAACTCGTCCAAAAATGGTGAAGAATGGGTGAAAATTCGCGAAGGGGACCTTATATACTTTCTGCTCAGCTAAACTGCATCTGCGGTCCCTTCTTCGCACATGCGACCACCGCATCTGCAGAAATAAATCCCATCTGCGAAAACTACTTACCTTGCTCGCTTCACATCTGCAGTCACCACTTTGCACCTGCGGGCTCACAGGTGCGCTCAATCGCTCGCTTCTGCGGAAAATGACCTAGGCCTCCAACTCCGCACCTGCGACCTCCGCAATCTCCCTTCCGTAGGTGCGAAAAACCAGAACCAGCAGCACCAACTGAAATCTCTCAAGTCCAAACATTCCGGTGACCATCCAAAATCATCCCGATGTCCTCGGGGCCTCAACCAAATATACCAACATGTCATATATCATAACCCTAAGTTAATTGAACCCTCGGAACACTCAAAACAACATCAAGACAACAAATTAACCCAAAATTCAAGCCTAATGATTTCTAAACTTTTGAAATTCGCCAACGATGCTGAAACCAACCAAACCACATCTGAATGACCTAAAATTTTGTACACACATCATTAACGACACTACGAACCTATTCCAACTTTCAGATTTCCATTCCGGCCCTAATAGCTAATTTTCTACTGCCGACCGGAAATCACCAAAAATTTAGTTTCACCAATTCAAGCTTAATTCTACCACGGACCTCCAAATAACATTTTGAACACTCTCCTAAGTCCCGAATCACCTAACGAAGCTTTTCGAACCATAAAAACCCAATCCCGAGATCATTTACCTTTAAGTCATTTTTCCGGTTGAATTCTCCAACTAATTAACCAACTTAAGAGACTAAGTGTCTCATTTCTCTCCAAAATCACTCTGAACCCGAGCCAACCGACCCGACATAACATAATAGAGTCGAACAACGAATAATGAAACAGGAATTGGAGAAACAGGGCTATAACTCTCGGAACAACCGATCAGGTCATTATATTATCTAAGTTACTTCTAGAACTAATTGATGAATTTGAGGATATAAACAATGAAAAGGAATGTGTTTCTAAAGAATGTGTGGTTTTGAAAGCTAAGTGAAAGAACCTAGAACTTAGCGTTAGTGAAACTGTAAGTGAAAATATTGCTTTAAAGAACCAGGTTCATGCACTTGATTCAAATGTCCTAGAACTTAGATCTAAAAATCTAAAACTAAAATTAGGAATAGGTAAAAAGACAGACGATCACACACAAATCACTCTAGAAAAAAATGTAGGAAAAATGAAAGATGAGTATTATAAAAAGGATGAGCAGGTAAGAATCCTAAAAGAGGATCTAAGAAAGGTAAAGCATGAGATAAAGAACTTGTAAATGGAACAAGTCCTATGATTCACTTTCATAGCTACAGGAACACCATAGTAGCAACAGAATATGACTTGGCTTTGGGAACCTGTCACCTAAATGGGATTCCAAAAGCAAGTACCTCCCACTTCTTGAGAACATGATTTGCACACACTGTGGTAAAACAGGTCACTACAAAAGTGAATGCACTGCAAAAGAAAAAGCAAGTCAAAAGAACAAAGAATTTGTTCAAGGGAAGAATAGGCTACCAAGTAGGGATAAAAAGAATTTAATTCATCCTTTATCCTATAGAAAGGGACCCAAACTAGTTTGGATTTCTAAGACTAACCCCTGATTTCCTTTTGCAGGTCCAAGTGAAGGGAAGAAACCAAATATGGTACATGGATGTTGGATACTCAAAGCACATGACAGGAAACAAGAACACATTCCTTTCACTTGAGGACCTTAAAGGGTGTAATGTCTCCTTTGGAAATGGGAAGAAAGGTGAGATCATTGAGGTTGGAAAGGTAGGTAAGACTGATTCTCACTCTATTGGGAACATCTACTTGATAGATGTACTAAAGTATAGTCTAATAAGTGTATCACAATTGTGTCATAAAGGTAACACGATAGCATTCACCTCTACCAAATGCTTTGTGATTAATCTTACCACTACCAAGATTGTTTTGCAGGGAAAAAGAGTGAACAACATATATGTTGTAGACCTATCCACACTTTCAGAAAATTAACTAACCTGCTTAAGTGTGTTGGATAATGATCCCCTCCTTTGGCACAAGAGACTTGGACATGCCAGTTTAAGTCAACTCAACAAACTAGTCTCCAAGGACTTGGTGATAGGACTACATAAGATTAAGTTCAAGGAAGATAAAGTTTTTGAAGGTTGTGCATGGGGGAAGCAGGTAAGATCCTCTTTTAAAATCAAGAAATTGATAAGCACCACCAAGACGATGGAACTGGTCCATGTGGATCTTTGTGGACCAATGAGAACATTAAGCAGATGTGGTAAGAGATACGTGATTGTACTTGTTGATGATTGCTCTAGGTTTACTTGGACATTGTTTTTAATATCTAAAGATGAAGCATTTGACATGTTCACTTTGTTTGTTAGAAAAACTCAAAAACAACCAGGTAATCAACTTGCATCAATTAGGTCTGATCATGGTACTGAATTTGAGAATGCTAAATTTGTTGAATTTTGTGATGAACATGGCATAGATCATAACTTTTCTGCTCCTAGGACTCCACAACAAAATGGAATAGTTGAAAGAAAGAATAGGACACTTTAAGATATGGCTAGAACTATGCTTCTTGATAGTAAACTTCCCCATAGTTTCTGGGTAGTTGTTGTGAACACTGCATGCTACATAATAAATAGGTGCATGACTAGACTTCTTGTAGAGAGACTCTCTATGAGTTACTTAAAGGGAGAAAGCCAAATATATCCCATCTTAGGGAATTTTGATGCAAGTGCTTTGTGCACAATAATGGTAAAGACTCCCTAGGTAAGTTTGATCCCATAAGTGATGAGCGAGTATTCTTGGGATACTCTTCACATAGTAAAGCTTACAAGATTTATGACAAAAGAACTATTCGTGTAGAAGAAAGCGTAAATGTTATTTTTGATGAAACTAAGATTCTTTCTGGGAGGCAAAAACATGATGATGAAACAATTGGGCTGGAAAGAAACTCAAATGAAACCACATCCCAGACTGAAGCTGGACTAGAGAAAGGAACAGGTGATGGAGTATGTCTTTCCACCCAGAGCAACATGATAGGGAAACAGAACAAAGAGGAAGTATTCTTCAAACCTTAAGGGAAACTGTTCCTTAGCAACAAAACATTGGAGGAACATCTAGAGAAAACCAGCTAGTTGTGAAACCCTACCAGTATCAAAGTTCCCATCCCATTGAGAACATAATTACTAATCCAACCTTTGGAATCAAAAACAGATCTTCATTGAAGAATATTTGTGCTTTTGATGCTTTTTATCTCTTATTGAACCTATGTTGCTGAGGCTTTGCATGATGTAGACCGGGTGAATGCAATGCAATATGAACTCAACAAATTTGAGAGAAGTCAAGTTTGGCATCTAGTACCAAGACCCAAGGACAAATCAGTACTTGGCACAAAATGGGTCTTCATAAATAAACTTGATGAAGATGGAACAGTTACAAGGAACAAGGCAAGATTTGTGGTTCAAGGATATATTCAAGAGGAGGGCATAGACTATGATGAAACCTTTGCTCCAGTTGCAAGATTGGATGCAATTAGACTCCTCATAGCTTTTGTTGCTTATATGGAATTCACTCTCCATCAAATGGATGTGAAGAGTGCCTTTCTCAATAGATATCTAAAGGAAAATATGTTTTTCAAGCAACCTCTAGGCTTCGAAAGTAAGGAATATCATGATCATGTGTACACACTTGATATGGCACTTTATGAACTCAAGCAGGCTTCAAGAGCATAATATGAAAGATTATCAAAATTTCTAGTTGAGCATGGCTACAAGATAGGTAAAATTGATAATACTTTATTCTTGAAAGAAAATGGTAAATATCTCTTAGTAGTTCAAATATATGTTGATGATATAATCTTTGGAGTAACTATTGATAAGTTAATTAAAGAATCTGCTAAACTAATAGGGGTGAATTTGAAATGAGCATGATGGGTGAGCTTAATTGTTTTTAGGCTTACAAATTAAATAAAATTCAAATGGAACTATGATCCACCATCAGAAGAATGTAGAAGAGTTGCTTAAAAGGTTTAAAATGAAGGTTCCAAAGAAATTGACACTCCAATTACAACAGCCACAAAGTCGGGTGTAGATGAACCTGGTTCATCTTGATCAAAAGTTGTAGAGGGGACTGATTGGCTATTTGTTGTATCTAAATCCTAGTTGATCTGAGATTGTTTTTAGAGAAGGGTTTTGTACTAGATTTTAGGAAAATCCAAAGGAGTTTTACTTGACTTATGTCAAGAGGATATTTATATACCTAAAATGTCACGACCCATTTTCTGAACAAGCCTTGACCGGCACCTGATCACTAAACTTGACTGAGCGAACCATCCGCTCTTATCAAATCTATTATAACTTCAAACTTTATATTCAACAAGGCAATACTTTAATCGAATACTTTTAATTAATTTAATATCTAAAATAAACTAACTCTAGAACTTTATTCGTAGTAACTACTGATATATTGCAAAGTTTTTCTCAAAAACATCTGAATCATAACCCACCGCCTGTGTCTATGAAGCCTCTATTGAAAAACTGAAGCACTACTCAGGACGTGAGAATTCCTAGCCAGTTCTCCAAGTAAACAAAGAAATAAGTAAATAATAACGACTTAAAGGAGTATTCCACAAACAAAAGCGTAGCTCACCAATAGCACTGGAAGTGAGGGAACTCTTAATTCGTAGCCGGCTCGCCTGCAAAACTGGTTTCTACATTATACCGCAGACCAATGCAGGTTCCCAAAATAGAACATCGGTACCATCCATTATACTCATTGAGTCTCAACACGGGGGGATGAAACTTTAATAAAATATATATTACAAGCAAGGATTCTAAATGCATAAAAAAACATAAAGCTTCTAAAAATCATTCTAAAATAATTGCATAATAGCAGTTTCTAAATATTATAAGAGAAATTATTTTATTTTTCTTTCTTTAAAAAAAATACTTCACTTTATACTTCACGAGTTCTAGCTATCCTGACTTATTTCTGTCTTAGTCACCGTGTGATCGACACGGGTTCAATCCTAACCTAATCGAATAGGCTCAATCCACGATGTGCCAATCGCTTCATGGTTATCAGTGCTCATGTATCATACCTTAGCATGGCTAAGGAAATTCTCAGCAACGAGACCCTCGAGTTGTGTGCTCCCTACTTTGGCATAAGTAGTTTCAGGAAGTCAACGCCTTATTCAGGACTCTCGGCTAGGACGATGACCCCTTCTCAAAATAAAGGATACTCCTAAAAATCTTTTCTTTCTAAAACCTCTTCTTGTGACTTTTCAAGTCTAAATATCTTCTTACTTCTTTATGATAAATTAAAATGGCATATAAGAATGACACAAAAATCTGAATATTTATGCACATATATCATAATAAATCATCTAAACTTTAGCTAGAAAAATTCTAAATTAATAGGTACTCACTGGCTCCATCTAAGTACATATTACCTCTTCCAAGCAATTCATCAAACACCTTTTATTCGTGCTTTTGTGAGTTAAACCACTTTAGTAAAGAGTTATATCAACTCGCCTCAAAACTCCTCAAGCCAAGACGTGGGCCCTAGACCAAATTATACATGTTAAACAATCGATTCTCAAACAACCAGTGCATTTTAATCAATTTTAACGTTTCACACTTAAACATGAAATTCACTATTAATACAGAGAAAGAAGGGAATTAGCTATCAAAATTTTATATTGTAGGATAATTGAGAATAGAAAATTTATATACCTGCGTTCAAGAACTAGTTATTTGTAAAGAAGCCTAGAATTTTTATTGTCTGCGTGAATAGTTCCTGGGACTTGCTGTGTAAAGAAGTCCTTGTTTATTATCCTTAAAAGGCCTTTGTTGATCTGATTCATATAACAAGACTTTAAGCCTTTTTACTTAGAGCAACCCACTTTCTCGGCTTTAGGTCTAATCCTTTTTTTTTACTAACTTCAATTTAACGATACTCACTTCTAATGACTAATAATATTAACTTTATTAATATTCCCTATTTGTATATCCAATTTTTTATAAATAGGGAAGTAACTCAAAAGTCAATCATAAGGGTTTAAATCCGTAATAGAAGTATAATTTTTATGCACTCAAGGAAAGATTTAAAAAAATAAAATAAATTCTACATTTAGCATGTCTAGAAGCTTTTATAGATTTGAGGAGTGTTACAATCTTCCTTCCTTAAAAATATTCGTCCTCAAATATTATTAGAGCCTTATTCTTAAGTTAACAATCATTCCTTAAGCCCTTGAACTTCGTAAGTTTTCTTACCACTACTTACTTTCCCGAGGGACTCAAAATTTTGGCTAACTCCCTAAATTTTTAAAAATTTCGGCAAAATCTCCCCAGTAAATTGGCCTATCAAAAAAAAATCCCTGTCACCAATACCACAGCTACACCAACAACAATCATATATACCACAACATGCCATTCATATACACCATACACAACTCATAAACAAATTACTCACAATCCGACAAGGAGATACCACAATAACCAACCAATATCTAAAGCACAACACTTCAGCAAAAAGTAAATAACTTAAATGAATTAAATTTAATCTGGCATGGTACTAAATTATTTAATGACCAAATATTCTCTGAGAGAAACTAAATTATTTCAACAACGAAGTATAATCTAGTAAGGACATAAACACATGCTAACTTGTATTTTATAAATGAAATATAAATGTCAAGTCAAACCTATGTTCACATACCTTGTTCCTCAAATAAATAAGGATACTTCTTATTTATCTTCATCGACCTCTCACGTAACCTCTTTTGAATCATGATTACTCCACAAAACTTTTACCGATGCTATATTTTTTGTTCTCAGCTTTCTTACTTGCCTATCGAGAATTTCTATAGGTACCTCTTCATAAGTCAAGCTTTCTTTAATTGCAATGGTGTCGGCAGGTATTATATGTGACTCATCCTAAATTTACTTTCTAAGCATAGACACATGAAAGACATGATGAACAGAGGACAATTTTATGGGCAACGCTAGTTCATAAGCCACTTTTCCCTTCTTTTCTATAATCTCATAAGGTACGATAAAGCTAGGACTATGTTTCCCTTTCTTACAAAACCTCATAACTGCTTTCATTAGTGAAAATTTCAAAAACACCTTGTCACAAACCATTAACTCTAAGTCACGATGCCTCTTTTCAGAATAGGACTTTTGACGATTCTGAGCCACTTTTAGTCTTTCTCTAATTAGTTGGACTTTCACTAAGGCCTCACAAAAAAACTCTGGACCAATCAACGATACCGCTATTGGTTCAAACCAACCTACTAGAGACCTACATCTTTGCCCATACGACGCTTCATAAGGATCCATATTATTGTTGGCTTAATAGCTGTTATTGTAAGAAAATTCTATAACGGGCAAGTGATCATCCCAATTACATCCAAAATTTACAACACATGCTCGTAGCATATATTCCAATGTTTGAATGGTCCTTTTTGCCTGACCATCGGTTTCTAGATGGAAAGTGATGCTCAAATTGACCTTGGTACCTAATCTTTGTTTAAATGCCTGCCAAACATGCGCCTAAATTAAGGGATTCTGTCATATATGATTGAAACTAGAGTACTATGCAATCCGACTATTTATTTGATGTGCAATTGCACATACTGCTCTGTGGAATCTGTCGTCTTTACTGGTAGGAAACGTGCGAACATTATCAGTCGGTCTAAAAAAACCCAAATTGGATCATGCTTACAGTATGTGCGAGGCAGACCTACTAGGAAATCCATATTATCATCTCCCATTTCCACTATGGTATCTTTATATCTTCAGATAGGCCACCAGCCCTCTGATGCTCGGTTTTGACTTGCTGGAAATTCAAACATTTGGCCACATGATCTGCTACTTGCTTCTTCATGCCTTTCCACCAATACAACTCTTTCAAGTCCAAATACACTTTGGTAGCACCTGGGTGAATAGAGTACCTCGAACTGTGAGATTCTTCCATTATGGCCTTCCTAAGCCCATCTACATCAGGCACACATAACCGACCATTTAGCTTCAAAACTCCATCACTTCCTAGAGTGAAAGCATTGATTTATTTTTTTGTGACTCCTCCATTTAACTTCACTATGTACGAATCTTCGTCTTGCTTAGCCTTAACATGCACAACAAGAGGGGATTGTGCTAAGGCATAAGCAGTTATACCTCCTTTTTCGATCTCATCCAATCTAATTCCATCATTTTTTAGTTTTAAAATTTCTCGGCCCAAAGTTCGCCTTTGTACTGCAAGATGTATCAAGACAACCATTGACTTCCTACTAAGTGCATCTGCTATCACATTAGCTTTGCCCCGGTGATAAACAATATTGATGTCATAATCCTTCAATAGCTTGATCCACCTTCTTTGTCTCAAATTTTATTTTTTGTACTTGAAAATGTACTAGAGGCTTTTGTGATCTTTAAATACTTCACAATGCTCGCCATATAGGTAGATTCACCATATCTTTAATGCAAACACCATTGCTGCAAGGTTACCCGAACCTACTCTGGAGGCATCACAATACACTGTAAAGCTACCCGAACCTGTCGGCAAGGTTCACACCGGTGCAGTGGTCAACCTCTTCTTTAACTCTGCTCACAAGAGTCTGGCCACTGTAACATAACTACTTTATGGGCCATCTTATTTAATGGAGCTGCAAGTGTGGAAAATCCCTCTACAAACCTTCTATAGTAGCCAGCTAATCCCAAGAAACTCCTTGGCCATATCTTGACTGCTTCCGTCTTCTAAGGGTCTAAATTAATGCCTTCACTAGATACCGCATGGCCTAAGAATGCCACTGACTGCAACCAAAACTCACATTTTAAAACTTGGAATAAATCTCATTATCCTTCAAGGTCGGCAAGGCTATCCTGAGGTGTTCTACATGCTCATCCTTTCTCTTAGAGTATACCAAAATATCATCTATAAACAGGATAATAAAGGTATCAAGGAATGGGTTGAAAAGTCTATTCATGAGGTCCATGAATGCACCTAGATTATTTGTCAACCCAAAGGACATTACTAGAAATTCATAGTGCCCGTAGCCATTTCTAAAGGTTGTTTTAGATATATCCTCTTCTCTGATTCGCAACTGATGGTACCCCGACCTCAAGTCTATCTTTGAAAAGTACTTTGCACCCTGAAGTTGATCAAATAAATCATCAATTCTTGGAAGTGGTTACTTGTTCTTAATGGTAAATTTATTCAACTGTCGATAGTCGACGCACATTCTAAGAGACCCATCTTTCTTCTTGACAAATAGGACCGGGTCACCCCACGGTGAAACACTTGGCCTGATGAAGCCCTTGTCAAGGAGGTCTTTCAACTTGTCTCTCAACTCATAAAGTTCTGTTGGATCCCTCCTATAAGGAGGTATAGATATAGGTTGAGTGCCTGACATGAGATCAATGGCAAAGTCTATGATTCTTTCATGAGGAAGTCCGGGAAAGTCATCCGGGAAAAATTCTGAAAATTCTCTAACAACTGGCACAAATTGAAGAGCTGGTGGTTCTGATTCTGGATTAATCATGTGAGCCAAGTAGGTGAGACACCCCTGACCGATCATTCGTTGTGTCTTAAGGCAAGAAATAAACTTACCTACAAGCAATGCTGAACCATTCTTCCACTCTAAAACCTCTTCATTTGGAAATTGGAACTTGACTATCTTAGCGCAACAAACTAACATGGCATAGCAGGAAGACAACCAATCCATACCCATGATCACATCGAAATCCACCATTTCTAACTCTATGAGATTGGCCTCGGTGCTGCGACATTTGACTGAAACTATACAACCTCTATAGACTTTTGTGCCTTCCACTGACTCGCCAACTAGAGTAGATACTAGGAATGGCTCACTAAGTTTTTCAGGTTCTAGCCCGAGATTAATTGCAAAGTATGGAGTCACATACGAAAAGGTTGAACCTGGATCAATTATGGCATAAGAATTATGTGAGCAGACTAGAAGTATAAATGTAGTAACTTCTGCAGATGCGTTTGCACTCTAACGATTAAGTGTAGTAAACAAACGGGGTTGTCCCCCTCCTTGAGTAACTGGATCTGCACCTCTTCCTGCTCAATTCCCGGCCTGTTTATGAGAACCACGATCCTGAGGTGGTACAACTGTAGTAGCTGAGGAACTAGAAGGACAAGTTGATCCACCACTAAAATTGTGTCGCCACTTTAGTCAGTTTGCCTTTATATGACCAATGTCTCCGCAATGATAGAAACCATGAAGCCCGAGCTTGCACGAACCTGAATGTTGCCACTTCCATGTTCCACAAAGACCTTGTTGTTGTGAATATTGCTCAGCATGAATCTTTGGTACGTGACGATGATGTTTTAAAATTCTGATTCTGGCGATGCTGGTTTCCATAACTCTGAGTATGTTTGAATGGAAGACCCACCACTTTAATGATGACTGGACTGAGCTGGTGCTAATGACTCATTATTGAAGGAACCCCTTCCTCCTCAACTGGATGTACCATTAAACTCGCCTGCTATCCAGGCTTTCTTGACTGGACCAAGTTTTTCATGACCCATTTCCTAAACAAGCCACGACCGACACCCGATCACTAAACTTGACCGAGCGAACCATCTGCGCTAATCAAAGCTATTATAACTTCAAACTTAATATGCAGCAAGACAATACTGTAACCAAATATCTTTAATTAATTTAAATATTTAAAATAAACCAAATCTAAAACTTTATTCATCGTAACTACTAAATATTGCAAAATTATTATCAAAAACATCTGAATCTTAACCTACTAACTGTGTGTATGAAGCTTCTATTGATAAACTAATGCAATGCTCAGGACGTGAGATTTCCAGGCCAATTCTCCAAGTAAACAAAGAAATAAATAAATAATGACAACTCGAAGGATTACTCCACGAACAAAACCAGAGCTCACCAATAGCACTGGAAGTGAGGGAAGTCCTAACTCGTAGCCTGCTCGCCTGCAAAACCGGTTCCTATGTTGTATCGCAGACCAATGCAGGTTCCAAAAGGAGAACGTCAGTACAATCCATTATACTCAGTGAGTCTCAATGACAGGGGATGAAAATTTAATAAAATATACATGCAAGCAAGGATTCTAAATGCATAAGAAACATATAGCTTCTAAAAACCATTCTAAAATAATTGCATAATAGCAGTTTATGAATATTCTAAAAGAAATTCCATTGAGACCATAATTACTAATCCAACCTCTGGAATCAAAACCAGATCTTCATTGAAGAATATTTTGTGCTTTTGATGCTTTTTATATCTTATTGAGCCTATGTTGTTGAGGCTTTGCAGGATGTAGACTGGGTGAATGCAATGCAATATGAACTCAACCAATTTAAGAGAAGTCGAGTTTAGCATCTGGTACTAAGACTCAATGACAGATCAGTAATTGGCACAAAATGGATCTTCAAAAACAAACTTGATGAAGATGAAACAATTACAAGGAGCAAGGAAATATTGGTGGTACAAGGATACAGTCAAGAGGAGGGCATAGACTATGACAAAACCTTTGCTCTAGTTGCAAGATTGGAAGAAATTAGACTCCTCACAGCCTTTGTTGCTTACATGGAATTCAATCTCCATCAGATGGATGTCAAGAGTGCCTTCATCAATGGATATCTAATGGAAAAAGAGTTTGTCAAGCAACCTCCAGGCCTCAAAGTAAGGAATGTCCCGATCATGTGTATAAACTTGATAAGGCACTTTATAGACACAAGCAGGATCCAAAAGAACGGTATGAAAGATTATCAAAAAAATTTCTTGAGCATGGCTACAAGAGAGGTAAAATTGATAATACTTTATTCCTGAAAGAAAAAGGTAAATATCTCTTGGTAGTTCAGATATACATTGATGATACAATCTTTGGAGCAACTACTGATAAGTTAAGGATTTGCTAAACTAATGGGGGGGGGGGGTGAATTTGATATAAGCATGATGGGTGAGCTTAATTTCTTTTTAGGCTTACAAATTAAACAAAATTCAAATGGAACTAATGATCCATCATCAGAAGTATGTAAAAAAGGTTTTTAAAAGGTTTAAAATGGAAGATTCCAAAGAAATTGACACTCTTATTGCAACAGCCACAAAGTTGAATGTAGATTAACCTGGTTCATTTGTTTATCAGAAGTTGTATAGGGAAATGATTGGCTCTTTGTTGTATCTCACTGCTAGCAGAACTGGCATTGTTTTTAGTGTAGGCCTTTGTGCTAGATTTCAAGAAAATCCAAAAGAGTCTCACTTGACTTATGTCAAGAGGATATTGATATACCTAAAATGTCACGACCCATTTTATGAACAAGCCATGACGGTACCCGATCACTAAACTTGACCGAGCGAACAATCTGCGCCTTTCAAATCTTTTATAACTTCAAACTTATATGAAACAAGGCAATACTTTAACCGAATACTTTTAATTAATTTAAATATCTAAAATAAACCCACTCTAAAACTTTATTCCTAGTAACTACTGATATATTGCAAAGTTATTATCAAAAACATCTGAATCATAACCCACCGCATGTGTCTATGAAGCATCTATTGATAAACTGAAGCACTACTGAGGACGTGAGATTTCCTGGCCAATCCTCCAAGTAAACAAGGAAATAAATAAATAATGACAACTCAAAGGAGTAGTCCATGAACAAAAGTGGAGCTCACTTTATACTTCAGGAGTTCTAGCTATCCAGACTTATTTTTCTCTTCGTCACTTTGTGACCGGCACGGGTTTGATCACAACCTGATCGATTAGGCCCAATCAACGAGGTGCCAATCGCTTCATAGTTCTCAGCGCTCATATTTCATACCTTAGCCTACCTAAGTAAATTCTCAGCAACAAGAACCTCGGCTCGTGTGCTCCCTACTTTGGCACAAGTAGTTTCAGGAAGTCAACGCCTTAGTCAGGACCCTCGGCTTGGACGATGACCCTTCTCAGAATAGAGGATACTCCTAAGAATCTTTTCTTTCTAAAGCTTCTTTTTTTGACTTTTCAAGTCTAAATCTTTTCTGGAACATCATATACATACTGATACTGGTATCCTTAAATGTAAAGCATGGCATAAGTATGAAATAAACATTCAAGAGTATTTCTAAATATTCTTTCTTCTTCTTGAATTTTCAACATGAAAATAGTATATAAGAATGACAGAAAATCTGAAATTTATGCACATATATCATAATAAATCATCTCAACTTTAGCTAGAACAGTTATAAGTTAATAGTACTCACTCGCTCCAATTAAGTACATATTCACTCTTTTAAGCAATTCATCAAACACCTTTTATGCATGCTTTTGTGATTTCAACTACTTGAGCAAAGAGTTATATCAACTCACTTCAAAACTCTTCGAGCCAATACGTAGGCCCCGGTCCAAATTATACCCGTTAACCAATTGATTCTACAACAACCAGTGCATTTAATCAATTTTAAAGTTTTACACCTAAACATGGAATTTATTGTTGATACAGAGAAAGAAGGGAATTAACTATCCAATTCTTATATTGTAGGATAATTGAGAATATGTAATTTTATACATGCGTTCAAGAACTAGTTATTTGTAAAGAAGCCTAGAATTTTTGTTGTCTGCCTGAATAGTTCCTGGGACTTGCTTCATTAAGAAGCCTATGTTCTTATCATTAAAAGTCCTTCATTGTTCTGCTTCATATAACAAAGCTTTAAGCCGTTTTACTTACACCAACCCACTTTTTGGGCTTTAGGTCTCATCCTTTTTTTTTGACTAACTTCTATTTAATGATACTCACTTCTAATAAATAATAACATTAACTTTATTAATATTCCCTATTTGTATATCCAAATACTTATAAATAAGGAAGTAACTCAAAAGTCAATCATAAGTGTTTTAATATATAATATAAGTATATTTTTTATACTCAAGGAAAGATTTTAAAAAAAAAAAATTCTACATTTAGCGTGTCTTGAAACATTCATAGATTTGAGGAGTGTTACATAAAAGGCGCCACTGACCTTTGTCTATCGTATTCAAAAGGTAGTAATTTAAATATAGTGGGATATGCTGATGTTGATTATGCAGTTTTTCTTGTGGATAGAAAGAGCACCTCATGTATGGCACATTTTATTTGCTCGTGTCTCATGTCCTGGTCCACTAAAAACAAAATTTATATGGCTTTATCTACTGATGAAGTTGAGTATGTTCTTGCTGCCTCATGTTGTGCTCAGTGGTTGTGGATCAAATAGCAATTAATGGACTTTGGGATTGATGTAGGTTGTATCCCCATCTTTGGTGATAATACAAGTGCAATTAGTATGACAAAGAATCTGGTTCATCATAAAATGACTAAACACATAGATGTGAGGCATCACTTTTTGACGGACAACTATGAAAGCAGGTTGATTACTGTGGACTTTGTGTTACTAACAAGCAAATAGCTGACATCTTCCCAAAATATCTAAGTAGAGATCACTTTGAGAGGTACATTTTAGAATTAGGGATGATTAAGATCACCTAAAAGGACCAGTCCAAATTCATAATAAAAAAAATTGAAAAAACAAATTGGTTAGAAATGCTGTAAATTCACTTAATCAGATTAGATTTTGCTCAGTCTCATGCTTTCAATAGTATAATCTTGTGCCATGTGCTAAAATGACTCATTAATCTCTAATGATATTATCTCTATTTTCTTAGAAAGTTCAGACTTACACAAGACAGTTCTCAATGAAAAATCTGGTTCATCAAGATTACTTGGTACGTATTCTCCACTCTGTATAATTTTGAATAATTATATTTGTATCATGATTAAGAGGAGAGTCCATTTTAATACTAAACCCTTTTTGAAATTATCCGTTATGAAATGACCAATTTCGTTAAAAAAAAAAAGTGCAAAACCGCATTAAGTGCCTAGATTATAGGGACACTCTTCAACGTCTTTTCAAACTGACTAGCAGTTTGATTAGACTTCTGAAAAGGATATCGTTACTCCATTGAACTCCTATAATTTATATTGGTTAAGCTTTACTTTTTTCTTCATTTCTAAATCTTCAAGCCACCAAAATTCCCTCCAACTTCTCTCATGTTCCAAACACACACAAACTTATTTTCTAAAACTCCCAAACACAGAAATGGCAAAACCTTCTGAAAATCCCTAATCACCACCCAAGGAAATCACACCCACACCATCTACACCTTCAACCACAGCTCAGTCTAAGAAAGGAAGAATTAAGATGCTTGCTCGCAAACGTGTGGCTGGGAGTGAATTATCCAAGAAATTAGATGAACAATTAAAAACAAGAAAGGCCTAGGCACCCCATAAATATGAAGAATAATTCAAGTCTGCTACCGAGGGGGAAGAAACTATTTATTTTAAAACAGAACTGGTAACTTCTGGCCCAAATATTACTACTAAAATCATCTCTGAGGTTGTTGAGAATTTGGAGAATAGATTTATTCTAGTAGGAACTATGTTGGGTTTCATACTACTGAGTCTGGGAAAATATGTAGTAAGGATAAAAAGAGAAAAGAAAAGGAGAGTGAGGGTGTTCAAGGTGTTGTGAGGGGTACTAGAAAAAGAGTGGCTGAAGGTTCACCCACTCCCTCTAGTCTGACTTAAGAAACAAGAGCTAGGTAGTTTTGAGTGAGCAATATGATGGAGAAGAAGAAAATGTAAAAGAAAAAGGAGGGTGTGGGTATGGAGAAGATGATGAGGGGCTGGTTCAATTAGGGAAAGATGTTGAATAACCTGTTCTTTGTAATGAAGAAGGTGATTGACAGTTACAATCCCAAAAAGAAAAGGAGTTACGGAGTCAAATTTCTTGGCACTGTAGGGCAAACAAGAAGAGAAAGGTTGCCTCTTCTATCCCTGTAGCGATTCCTGCTACTAGAGGAAGAGCTACAAGGAGTCAGAAAAGGCAGAGTGAGTTCGAGCTGGAAAATGCCTTAGAAGGAAGTAAAAGAAAAGCTGTTGCTAAAGGAAAAAAGGAAGGTGTTTGAGCCTGTTGAGGCTATTGAAATTGACGAGATGGACCTGGTCCTTCGAGATGAAGAGGAGACAAAAGAATTGGAGGTTGTGACTCCTAAGGCAAAGAAAGCTAGAACTTCCACAAAGAAGTTTGTTTCAAAAACTAAGTCAGCAGAGCAATCTTCCTTGGCAAAAAGGACCTGGTCCGCATTGAAATTAAGAAAGGTGAAAATAGTAGAGGAAGAGGAATGAAGTGGAGAAGAAGAAGAAGTATAAGAATCCGATGCTGGGAAAGACAACATGGTTAAGTTCGGGAAGAGAACAATCTTGAAAGGGAGACTCCTCAGGAACTTGGAGGAGGAAGGTACAGTAATGCTGCTGGAGAAGTTACGATTGTAATGATAGAGATGGTCGTTCAGATGGATGGAAAAATGGTCAGAGTTGAGATTATGGAATTCATGGCTAGTTGTGAGATCAAGGATGGTAGATTTATCAGTACAGTAAATGGGGTGATAGTGAGCTTTGATGCTAAAGAACTGGGAGAAATCTTGGGTGTACCTGCTGAAGGGTACAATGATTATAAGAAGCTCAAATGGCCAAGTCTAGAGAATCTCCCTACTGCCCTTGCCATTACAAGAAAGTTTGGTGACAATGATGAAGCGCTTGAGCCCAAGGCTATCTACAAAAGTGAGATGAAGCCACCCCACAAAGTGTTGTTCGAGTTTGTGAATAAAGTTGTACTACCTAGGCAAGAAAAGTGGCAAATTGCTACATTCATGGACCTGGTCTTTATGGAATGTTTGGTGTCACGACCCAAATTTCCCTCTGTTGGGTACCATGATGGCACCTAGTCTTAGGGACTAGGTAAACCTAACATTTAAGCAAAACATCAATAATAAAAGAACTTTAACAATCTTGATAATAGAAATCTTGACTGAGTGTACATTTTCCCCAAAACCCGGTAAATACAAGTCATAAGCTCTACGAAATCTTTCTACCAAATCTAAATACAACTGTCTAGGAATAAGTAAGTACAATTGAAATAAGTAGGAAGGTGAATCTGAACCCTGCGAACGCAGAAAAAGGTTACCTTGAGTCTCCTCAGCAATCATCCGCGTAGCTACTAACAACTAAAACCTGGATCTGTGCAAACAAAAATGCACAGAAGTGTAGTATGAGCACACCAAAGTGGTGCCCAGTAAGAATCAAGACTAACCTCGGTGGAGTAGTGACGAGAACTAGTCAAGATACCACTGGTCTACAAGATAAATAACATGAATGTAGAAATGACCGAACGTTACATCTGTCTAAGACTTCGCGGAATAATTTAAAACAATGACAGTATAAAGCGGAAGAAGATTACAGAAATCAATCACGAAACAACAAAAAAATACACAGGAAGATAGACAACAAAAAAAGCCAAACTGAAAGAAAACACAATACAATAGAGAACACCAATAACTCAACTCTACGTCGATTTGTTCACATCGGGCCTTAGCCATTAAAATTCATAAACTGGTGGAAATCTTTAAACAACAGTTCATATGAAAACTTTTGCAAATAAAATCATTTTAGTATGGAAGAGTTTCCTTTTAAAACATATTTCCTCCAAAAGTAGATATAAGTATATTTAATAGAGACAATTACGTAAAACATAGTTTCTTTTAAAAAACGAAACTTCCCAAAGATGCTTTCCGAATAAATGACTTCGAAATATCATTTTAGGCAAGACTAGTGCTTTTCAAATATACCTTCGATGTAAAAGTCATTCAAATATAAGCATTTTGAAACCATTGCATTTTTAATAATACCTTTCAATAAAATCCCTTGATCAAAATCTCCTCGAGATTTATCTACCGTAACTCAGTCCGTAACTCAAAAATTCCATGTAGTACAGGAGGAATATCAAATATTGCCAATAAATGCAGTAAGAGATTAGTAGAAATATTCAAATTTAGAACAACGGAATAAAATGCAAACACAAGTGCACGGCATCACCCTTCGTGCTTTTACTCTCATCCTCCCCAAAACAAGTGCACGACATCACCCTTCGTGCTTTACTCTCATCCTCACCAAAACAGGTGGACGGCATCACCCTTCGTGCTTTACTCTCATCCTCACCAAAACAAGTGCACGGCATCACCCTTCGTGCTTTTACCCTCATCCTCCCCAAAACAAGTGCACGACATCACCCTTCGTGCTTTACTCTCATCCTCACCAAAACAAGTGCACGGCATCACCCTTCGTGCTTTTGCTCTCATCCTCACAATGCAATTAATAAACAAAATGGCACGGCATTATCCTTCGTACTTTTAATTATCATATCATGGCAGGGCATTACCCTTCGTGATTTTACACTCTCATCCTCACCATGCAATAAATAAATACACGGCATCACCCTTCGCTCTTTACACTCTTCCTCACAATGCAACAACTAAATACACGGCATCACCCTTCGTGCTTGACACTCTTCCTCACCCAAACAATATCAAGAACAACAATTTGGCAAGGAACACCAACAATATGAACCATAAATCACAACATCCCGGCAAGGGAGTCAACAATACAAACAATATAATTAACAACATAAACAATAATAGAAACCGCAACATCTCGGCAAGGGAGCCAACAAAGGAAACCACATCATCAACAACGGAATAATAAGAGAAACCACACAATCCCGGCAAGGGAAACAACTACAACTAATCTCACCTAAACAGTTAACTTTATGAAATAACTCAACTTCAACAAAGGCCTAGTAATAGGCAACATTAAGGAAATACCAATGGCATAAATGTCTATTAATTCGACCTAAGTAGCACTTAAGGGAATAGTCATATAAATCACAATGTAAGACTCACGGGCATGCTTGACTCCAACGAATAGATGTTCCAATATAAATCACTCTCCACCTCGCATACTCGGACAACAATCAACAAGGAAGACTCAATCCTAAGGGGTAGTTCCCCCACACTAGGTTAGGCAAGATAGTTACCTCAAAGACGACAACCTGGTACTCAAAAATGGAGTTCTCGGGCGGAAATACCTCCGGACGGCTCACAATCAACTAAAATAACTTCAAAATACACATAAAACGTATGAGGAACTATTCCGAATAATAAAGTTACAATCTTTACAAAATTATAAAAATCGACCCAAAAGTCGACCCCCGGGCCCGCACCTCGGAACCCGACAAAATTTTAAAAAATTGTGATTACCCATTCCGATACAAGTTCACCCATACTAAATTTATCCAATTCCGATAACATTTGGTCTTTCAAATCATGATTTTACATTTTTAGAAGTTTTGTTTCAAAACCCACAATTCCCTCAACCCAAAACACAAATTTAATGATAAAAACAAGAACTAAATTATTAAATATAATTAATTATAGTGGAAGAACGCTTACCCATTAGATTTGTGTGAAAAACCCTCAAATAATCGCTAAAATCCGAGCTCTAGAAGTCAAAATATGTTAAAAATGGTATAACCCCGATTTTGGAAAACTTATATTCTGCCCAGGTGTTTTGTTCAGCGGGATCACGGAAAACGAGATGCGATCGCGTAGATAAGAGTACATGTGCGATCGTAGTGAAGGAAAACTGGGCGGGTCCAAACAATGTTATGCGATCGCGATTACCTCTATGCGATCGCATAGAAGGAAACCAGAAGACAACAATCAGTAGTTCAAAAATAGGGAAAATTGACCCGAACCCCATCCAACTCTCACCCGAGGCCCCCGGGACCCATCTAAATGCACGAAAAAGTCTTATAACATAAGACGGACTCGCTCGAGTTTCAAACCACATAAAACAACACGGAAACGATGAATTAAACCAAAAATCAATGAAATTCCTCAAAACTTCTTTAAACACTAAATTTTGCATTTGCGTTCCGAATCACATCCAATGAAGTCTGGTTCTTTCCAAACTTCACAGATATGGCAAAAATATTATGTCGAACCTGTACCGGCTCCGGAACCATAATAGGGGCCCGATACCACAGGTTTCACATATAATTTCATTTTCAAAAAAAAAAAAAAAAAAACCTCTTTTATTTTCAGAAAATAATTTCTTTTAAAAATTCATTTCTCGGACTTGGGAGCTCGCAATTCGATTTCGAGCATACGCCCAAGTCCCATATTTTCCTACGAACCCTCTGGGACCGTCAAATCACGGGTCCATGTCCGTTTACCAAAAATGTTGACCGAAGTCAACTTTATTCAAATTTCTAATACAAAATTACCATTTTATCAATTTTTCACATAAAGGCTTCCCGGCTACACGCCTGGGCTGCACATGCAAATCGAGGTGAGATACAAGGAGGTTTTCACGACCTCGGAACACAGAATTAGCTAGAAATATACGGGATAACGTTTTGGGTCATCACATTTGGACAGTGCGACGCAAATTAATTGGACTAGATTCATCATCCAGATTCTTGATAGGGTTCTGAATGGAACCAAAACTCACGACATACCTTATGGTTTTATTCTCACGGTTGTACTTGCACACTTCAAAGTACCCATTGAGAAATGGAAAGTTGGTACAAGCAAGGATCATTTTGGGATACACACTCTAACTTCTTGTGACTATGAGGTCAAACCCACTCCCAAAGAACCCGGTTCACCAAAAAGGTACTAGTGAACAGCAAAGTGCGAGCTTTCCTAGCCTAGTGTAGATTAACCAGTGATCCCGTTCAGGATTCTTTTGGTTTTTTCCACTGATCCAATATCTTTATTTCTTCTTATGCTTTGTGGTAGGATATTATCAATCAATCAAATTCAGTGCTTTTTGCTCTAATTGTTTGTTGATATTTTTTAGATGGCTAATATCCTTAGATTGATAAATGATGATTGAATCCATGATTGCATATAAAGTAGCCCGGATTACCATGAGTAATTTTCTATTAAAATATGGTTATCTAACATAATTATGCAACTTTTCGATGATGAAAAAAGGGGGAAAATCGGTTGTGCTTTTACTTTGGACTGTGATGTTTATAACCTAATGAACCTGGTACTTGATGATTAGTCCTAATAATATGGAAAGTGTTCTAACACCGTGATGATGTTGAGCTGAGTTTACACAAGGCCTATTCTTATGAAAAGCACAGAGTTTTTCATCATAAAAAGGGGGAATTTTTTGGCCCAAGAGAAGTTTGTTTTGAAGATTGACAAAGGAACGCAGGCATGAACCAGATTCATCCCTTGTGTACACAGACATGGGCAGATTCCAGCATAAGGGTTGCACGTAAAAGAAATAAGCTTAACTTGTTATATCCGATATCTCCTAATCTAAAAGGTTGCATAATTGATAAGGAGAAGTACTCATTATTCAAAGAGAACACTATCCAAGATAAGGGAGGAGTTAGAAGTCGAAGATAACTATAAATCTTCCACCAAGGAAGAGTAGCATTACTATAATGACCCGGCTAGTCATTTTGAACATCTGCACTTCGCTCGGTAGTTTACGGGCATGAGTAGCTCTGTATGATGTATTATGACTTATGTGAATCGTCGGTGATGGTTTTCAGGTTATTTGGAATCAGGTTGGAAGAAAGAATTTCATTGTTGAAGCTTTAAGTTGAAAGAGTTGACCAAGTTTGACTTTTTGTGAATTTGACCCCAGAACGGAGTTTTGATGGTTCCATTGGGTCTGTATGCTGATTTTGTACTAGGGCATATGCCTAGATTTGCATTTGGATATTTCTAGAAGATTTCGGCACAAGTTGGCAAAAATTAGAAATTTGAAGGTTTGAAAGTTCATATGTTTGACCGGAAGTTGACTTTGAAGATAACAGATTCAGATATTGGTTCCTGGAATCGGAATAGCTTTATCATTTCATTTGGGACTTGTGTTAAAATTTTGGGTTCACTCCAGGATGATTTGATATGTTTCGGCTAGAGTTTTGGAAATTTGGAAGTTCAAAGTGTTGATACCCAATTATTCCTCAAACTATTTTAAAATTTGCATATATACCTTCGAAATCACTCTTTATAATAACTGATATTTTTCCGTAATTTTTCATATTTTTATTAAATTCTTTCTAATTTATTCAGTATTTTTATATTCAATAATTATCTATCTCCATACCGATCCTCAAGACTCTACTAGGTTTGCCCATGAATTGTGAGACCTACGTTAACCTAGTGCTCTGATACCATGTTGTCACGACCCAAAATACAAACTCAGGTCGTGATGGCGCCCAACACCGGGGTTAGGCAAGCCCATACTTAAATTACTAAGGATTTTTCCCATATTTTATTAAACATCCCAACACGTGCCAAGTTTTAGAGTTCAAAACATTAATTGGAAAAGATAGTAAGCCAATTTTAACCAAAAGAAGTCATAGAGAGGAGTGAGCTAATATACATATATAAAGACCCGCAAACCCAAATAACCACTACGTGTGTGCCAGGAACTAGTGTCACAAGTCCTACGGGTGTACTAACAGAATATACAAAAGACATAATATACAGTCCTACTGTCTGAAAGGAATAGACGGGAAATAAGCAAAAGAAAAATCCATGGTGCTGCCGAGGATCGTCAGGAGAAGAAACTCATCGTGAAGTCAGCTCCAACTACGATAAGAAACGAGCTCTGTCTGATAACCAGATGCACCAGCCTCAGAACCTGTACAATTAAGTACAGAAGCGTAGCATGGGTACATAAACAAATATGTACCCAGTGAGTATCCTGCCTAACCTCGAAGAAGTAGTGACGAGAGGTCTACTTGACACTCACTAAGGTCCAACCAAATGATCAGCAAGATATAACATCGGTAACAGACATACAAGGATGATAAAAGTAGTAAACATTTAAAATAACAGTAATTCAAATACATACTGGAAGTAAATACACAATTTCTACTTCATTATCCTTTTCTTTCCTATTAAAAAAAATATATCTGACCACTCAAAATCCATAAAATAATTCTTAACAATTTAACATGCCCAGGATAAGGAAAACCGGCCTGAGCCATCATAATGATCATATATGTGCACTGCCGAGGGTCGAACGACCCGAACCATAAAATATATATCTTTCAATGTCGTTGTGGCGTACGTCCCTCTCTCATGATAGTGGGGAAATAACACTTCGCTCGCGGAATATAAATTGCGAAGTAGCCACATGCACACACACAATACACACATTTATTCTTTAAAAATTACTCTTCATGATCAATTCCTTAAAATTCTCTTAAATTCCATGATCTCAGGGAAACAAGCCACAAGTAACATTAATTCACTAGCATATAGTTCAATTCAAGGAAAACATAAGGCATGGTGTAGGCCTAACTACCAGGACATAACAATAATAGTTGCTACGTACGGACTCTCATCACTTTGCGTGTACTTAGCCCCCACAAACATTAGCACATAGTCATTTAAATCACCTAGGGGGACAATTTCCTCTTACAAGGTTAGAAAGGAGACTCACCTCGTGTCGAATCTTCTCCCCGGACCAACGTGCCTGAAACTTCGAACTCTACACCCGAGGACTCGAAACTAGCCAAATGTTATAAAAATTATCAATTTATGCTCAAAGTATGGAAACCCTCCTACTACTAAGTTAAATTCATCATTCTTGAATAAATCCTAAAATCCAACCCCCGGGCCCACATGCTCGGATTCCTAAAAGCCTCGAAGGAAACACTCACCCATAGCCTAAGGATTATTAATATACGACTTTTGTATGATTTCATACCAAATTAACGGGAAATTTTCTAAATCCTTGAAGGCCCTACGTTACTACCCAAATTCCTAAATTCTCACTAATTAAGTAGTTAAATCCTATTAAGAATGCATGCATTAACCAACTTTAGGATAGAATTTACTTACCTTTCAGTGGTTGGGTCGTTGAGCCTTTTTCCCAGGCACTCAAAGTGTTCTAATGGAGGAAGAAATGAAGAAACAATGAAGAATCCTGTATTTAAGAAACACACTGCCTGACAGTGGTTCCGCACCTACGGTTTGAGGAGCGCACCTGCGGTTTGAGGAGCGCACCTGCGGAAATTGACGTGGAAGCCTGGGCCCGCACCTGTGGAGAGGAGACCGCACCCACGGCTCCGCTCTCGCGGAACTTTGTCCATACCTGCGAGAAATGGGATGCCCGCTGGAGGTCGCACCTGTGAGGCTGGTACCGCAGGAGCGGTCCCGCACCTGCGAATTGGCAACCGCACCTGCAATCACACCAGAGCAGGTGCACCAGTAGCTATTCCAGCTGGTTTTTTGGCCTCATGTGGTGTCCGAGAGGCATCTGGGCCCACCCGAGCTCCCGTACGAATATACCAACAAGTCCCAAATCATAATACGGACTTTCTCGAGCCTTCGGAACACCCGAAACAATGCTAAAACTTAAAATCACACCTCAAAATCCTAGAACCAAACTTAAGAACTTTATGTTTTCTTGACTTCGCTAATAACGCGACGAACCGACCTATACTACTCGGAATGACACCAAATTTGCAGGCAAGTCATAGATGACATAACGAAACTATTCCCAGTCTCGAAATTCCATTCGGACCTCGATAACTCAAAAACACGTCCCAAACCACAATAGGAACCTAAGGAAATCTTATTTCAATAATGGGCGCCGAAACGCTCCCGGGTCATTCAAAACCCATTCCAAACATGTGCCCCAAGTCCGAAATCATCATACCAAGCTACCGGAACCGTCGAAACTCGATACTAAGGTCGTTTACCCAAAATGTTGACCGAAGTCAAACGTGGCCTTAAAGGCCAACATTATGGAACCAAGTGTTCCTATAGCACTCTAAACACTTCCGAATCCCGGACCACCGGCCCCGCAAGTCATAAATCACAATAAGCCACTATGGGAAGTTTCATTTAGGGGAACGGGGTCCGATAACGCAAAACGACCGATCAGGTTGTTTCATTCTCCACCTCTTAAGCAAACATTTGTCCTCGAACGGGTCTAGAATAGTACTTGAAGTGCTGAATAGGTGCGGATATCTTATCCGCATGCCTTCTAGGACTCCCAGGTCGCTTCCTCGACTGGTTGGCCCCTCCACTGGACCTTCACTGTAGAAACTCTTTTGGACCTCAACTGGCGATCCTATCTATCAATAATAGCAACCTTGATCCTCCTCGTAGCCCAACATCCCATCCAACTGAATAGTGTTGAAATCAACCACGTGAGAGATGTCGGCGTGGTACCTCCTGAGCATGGTACATGAAAGACCGGATGAACTCCTGATAACAGGGGAGGTAAGGCTAGCTCATAAGAAACCTCTCCAACTCGCCTCAACACCTCGAAGGGACCTATAAACCTCGGGCTTAGCTTACCCTTTTTACCAAACCTCATAATTCCCTTCATAGGGGATACTTTCAACAGAACCTTATCTCCCTCCATGAATGACACGTCACGCGCCCTCTGATCCGCGTAACTCTTCTGTCTGGACTGTGCTGTGCGGAGCCTCTCCTGAATCAAATTTACGCTTTCCAAAGCATCCATCACCAGGTCGGTTCCATATAACTTAGATGTGCTGAGGTCTATCTGGGTGCCCATCTCACTATGCAATGCTCTCCAGAAGTGCGAGGGGAACTGAGGACCTCGATCTGACATAATGGACACCGGCACACCGTGCAACCAGATTATCTCCTTAATGTAGATTTGTGGCAACCTCTCATAAGTGTATGTAGTAGCCACTGGAATGAAATGCGCTGATTTTTTCAATCTATTCACAATGACCCAAACCGCGTCAACCTTCTGCAAGGTCAAGGAAATCAAACCACGAAGTCCATGGTGATGCGCTCCCGTTCCCTGCTGAAGTAGGCCTCCTGGCCACTGGTGCTCATACTTAACCTGCTGGCAATTAAGACACCTAGACACATACTACACAATGTCCTTCTTCATCCGCCTCCACCAGTAATGTTGCTTCAAATTACGATACATCTTTGTAGCACCAAGATGAACAGAATACCGAGAACTGTGTGCCTCCTCTAGAATCCTCTCCCTCAGGACATCAACATTAGGAACATATAAGCGGCCCTGATGTCTCAGAACACCATCCTCGCCAATAATAACCTCCTTGGCCCTACCCTGAACCACTGTCTCTTGTAGCTCTGCCAAACACGGATCATCATACTGCCGAGCCTTAATCTCCCCCAATAACAAAGACTGAGCAACCACATGTGCAACAACTCGACGAGTTTCTGAAAGGTCTAACCTCACCAAGCGATTAATCAAGGACTGAATGTCCAAGGCTAGAGGTCTCTCCGCCTTCCTGTTCAAAGCATCTGCTACTTCATTTGCCTTGCTCGGATGACAAATAATGGTGATATCATAATCCTTCAACAACTCAAGCCATCTGCGCTACCTGAAATTAAGATCCCTCTGCTTGGACAAGTGTTGCAGGCTGCGGTGGTATGTAGAAACCTCACAGGACACCCCATACAAGTAGTGCCTCCAAATCTTAAGAGCATGAATTTATCATTCTTTTCCCACTGTCTGATTGCAGTAGGGGTTCACGTAGGATGGTTAAGCCAGGATCGCCCGGCACGGCGGGTCGCCTTTTAAATTAAGTAGATAGAAGAAAGTCTTAAATAGATAAGGAGTAGGTGAGTGAGTGAGTCATCATTGACCTGAGCGATTGCGATCACTTAGCATGCCTTTTATTTGGTAGGTAACATCGCCAAAGCGTATCATCAGATTTGACACGGACTGGCAGCAAGGGGTCAATTGAATGATCAAAGCAATCACCGCCAACTCCAAATCGTGCACAGGATAATTCGTCTCATGAACCTTTATTTGGCGCGAAGCATAAGAAATAACTCTCCCTTCCTATATCAATACACACCCCAAGCCAGCGCGCGAGGCGTCGCAATATACTGTATACATCCCAGAACTGGAAGGCAATACCAGAACTGGTGCTGAGGTCAATGTTGTCTTGAGCTTCTAAAAGCTCGCCTCACACTCGTCAGATCATCGGAACGGGGCATTCTTCTGAGTGAATCTTGTCAATGGAGCGGCAATAGAGGAGAACCCCTCCACAAATCGGCGGTAATAGCTTGCTAGGCCCAAAAAGCTCCTGATCTCTGTAGCTGAAGTAGGACGCGACCAACTCGGAACTGCCTCGATCTTATGAGGATCAACCTTGATACCATCTCCAGATATCACATGCCCTTGGAATGCTACAGAATCCAACCAGTACTCACACTTGGAGAACTTAGCATATAGCTTCTGTTATTGCAAAGGCTGGAGCACAACTCTCGAATGCCGCTCGTGCTCCCCCAAGCTATGTGAGTAAATCAAAATGTCATCAATGAAGACAATGAAAAAGAAATCAATATACGGCGTGAACACCCTATTCATCAAGTCCATGAATGCTGCTGGGGCATTAGTCCAGCCAAAGGACATCAGCAGGAACTCATAATGGCCATATCTCGTACGAAAAGCAGTCTTCGGAACATCTGAAGCCCGAATCCTCATCGGATGATACCCCGACCTCAAATCAATCTTAGAAAACACACGAGCACCCTGCAAATGGTCAAACGAATAATCTATGCGCGGCAAAGGATACTTGTTCTTAATGGTAACCTTGTTCAATTGGCAGTAATCAATACACATCCGCATGGACTCATCCTTCTTCTTCACGAATAGAACTGGAGCACACCACGGCAATACACTCGGTCTGATGAACCCCTTAGCTAACAACTCCTCAAGCTTCTCCTTAAACTCCTTCAACTCCTTCGAAGCCATACGGTACGGAGGAATAGATGTAGGCTGGGTGCCTGGAGCTAAATCAATACAGAAATTAATATCACGATCTGGAGGAATGCATGGGAGTCGAAAGGAAATACATCAGCAAACTCTCGAACCACTGGCACTGAATCAATCTTCGGAGACTTGGCGGTGGTGTCCTGCACATAAGCGAGGTAGGCCAGACAACACTTCAAGTATGAAATAAGCCGGCTGGCTACACTAACTGAGGAACCTCTCCACTGCAGCGTAGGAAACTCTTGCCTGGCTAAAGTAACTATCTTGGCATGGCAATCTAGCACGGCATGATAAGGAGATAGCAAATCCATGCCTAAAATAATCTCGAAATCAACCATGTCGAGCAATAAGAGATCCGCTCGAGTCTCGAACCCACAAAATAAAATCACACAGTACCGACAAATCCGGTTTACAACCACAGAATCACCCACGGGACTGGACACATAAATAGGAGAACCCAAGGAATAACGAGGGACATCCAGAAAATGAGAAAATAAGACCGAAACATAGGAATAAGTGGATCCTTAATCAAATAATACCGATTCCTCTCTACCACATACTGTAATAATACTTGTGATCACGGCGTCTGAGGCCACTGCATCTGATCTAGCCAGGATAGCATAGAATATAGGTGGATCACCAGAAGACTAAGCCCTGCCAGAATGAACAGGAGTTGGCTGACCTCCCCCTGGCCGGCCTCCACCTCTAGGTGGCCTAACGGCTGGTGCTGGACCCATAGGCTGATAATCATGTTGCACCACTTTGCCCCGAATTTTGGGACAATTCCTCTTCATATGAACTGGATCTCCACATTCGTAGCAACCTCCGGGTATCATAGCCTGCTGCCCTGAAGAGGAACCCTAAATGGCCAGAGAGCGATGTGTACTCTCTGACATAGCACTGAAGTAGGGACTGGGGAATCTCGGATACCTGGAATAAACACTGGGTGAACTATGAATGGTTGGAGGGCGGTATGAATGCTCCAGAATAGTGCTGAAATGAGCCCTCGCTGGAACACCTCAGGGAGGTGGTGGGGCTGCTGATTATGGAGGCCTGCTGGGCTGACCTCTACTGAACTGACCTCTACCCCTAACTAGGGCACCTCTAAAATCCCCGGAGAATCGGGCTCCTTTCTCCTACTGACCCTAGTCTCTGCCTCTCGATCCATAGCCCTCAATCCGACGAGCTATCTCGACCACCAGCTAATAGGGAGTCCCCATCTCCACCTCTCGGGCCATGTTGGCCCTAATATTGGAGTACAACCCTACTACAAAACTCCGCACTCTCTCAGCATCAGTAGGTAATATAATAAGTGTGTGGCGAGACAACTCTAAGAATCTAGCCTCATAATTTGTCACTGACATTTGTCCCTGCTCCAACTGCTCAAACTGATATCGCAGCTCTTCCCTCTGAGAGGGTGGGATATACCTGTCTATAAACATTTGAGTAAACTATTTCCAAGTGATGGGAGGATAATCTGCTGGCCTGCTGAGAATATAGGACCGCCACCATCTGCGAGCTCTGCCCTCTAGCTGGAAGGTAGTGAAGTCCACTCCATGGGACTCTACAATCCTCATATTGTGCAGCCTATCCCTGCACCTGTCAACAAAATCCTAAGCATCCTCGCCTCACTCACCCCCTAAGACTGGAGGGTGCAATCGAGTCCATCTATCTAGTAACTTCTGCGGATCACCGTTAGTAGCTAGTCTGGGCTCAGGTGCTGCCGCTACAGCCTGGACCCCACCCACAGGCAGTGTACCCGGGGTATGATGTAATGTTGTTGCCTGACCTGCAGCTTGGGCGATATGAGTCTATGGCCTCCCTCCCGCCTGAGATATGGCAGGATCTTCCGAAAATAAACTGGCCTGGGACATGGTGTCCGTAAACTGCATCATACGACCCATGACCTCCTGGAAGCCTGGCGCTGTCATAGAGTCCACTGGAGCAGGACCCGCTGGGGGCACCTCACCCTGCTCCTCTATAGTAGGGTCCTCTGGTGGTATGACTAGAATAGCTCTGGGATGCTCTGTCCCTCTACTTCGGGTCGGCGCCCTCCCCGGACCTCTGCCACGGCCTCGAACAACAGGGGTAGCGGCCCCTCTCGGGTCTGAAACATTGGATGCCCGCGTCCTCACCATCTGAGAGAGAATAGAAGAATGAGATTTAGTAAACCATTGACTGCACGTAAGAATAAAAATAAGGGGAGGTTTTCCTAACACCCTATAGACTCCCGAATATAAGTACACACATCTCCATACCGATCCTCAAGACTATACTAGGTTTGCCCGTGACTTGTGAGACCTACGTGAACCTAGTGCTCTAATACTATGTTGTCACGACCCAAAATACAGACTCAGGTCGTGATGGCTCCTAACACCGGGGTTAGGCAAGCCAACACTTAAATTACTCAGGATTTTCCCATACTTGATTAAACATCCCAACACGTGCCAATTTTTAGAGTTCAAAACATTAATTGGAAAAGATAGTAAGCTAATTTTAACAAAAGCAGTCGTAGAGAGGAGTGAGCCAATATACATATATACAGATCGGCAAACCAAAATAACTACTACGTGTGTGCCAGGAACTAGTGTCACAATTCATACGGGCGTACTAATAGAATAGACAAAAGACATAATATACAATCCCACTGTTTGAAAGGAATAGACGGGAAATAAGAAAAATAAAACTCCATGGTGCTGCCGAGGATCGTCAGGAGAAGCAACTCATCCTCAGAACTTGTACAATTAAGTACAGAAGCGTAGCAAGAGTACATAAGAAAATATGCACCCAGTGAGTATCCCGCCTAACCTCGAAGAAGTAGTGACGAGAGGTCGACTTGACACTCACTAAGGTCCAACCAAATGATCAGCAAGATATAACATCAGTAACATACAAGGATCATAAAATTAGTAAACATTTAAATTAACAGTAATTCAAATACATACTGGAAGTAAATACACAATGTCTACTTGATTCTTTTCTTTCCTTTTTAAAAAAAAAAATTATATGACCACTCAAAATCCATAAAAGAATTCTTAACAATTTAACATGCGCATATAGGATAAGGACAACAGGGCTGAGCCATCATAATGATCATATATGTGCACTGCCGAGGGTCAAACGGCCCGAACCATAAAATATATATCTTTCAATCTTGCCGTGGAGTACGGCACGCTTCAATGAGAGTGGGGAAATAACACTCCGATCGTGGAATATAATTGTGAAGCGGCCACATGCACAAACACAGTCCCCACATTAATTCTTTATAAATTACTCTTCGTGATCAATTCCTTAAAATTATCTTAAATTTAATGATCTTAGGGAAACAAGCCGCAAGGAACATTAATTCACTAGCATATAGTTCAATTCAAGGAAAACATAAGGCATGGTGTAGGCCTAACTACCCGAACATAACAATAATTGTCGCTACGTATGGACTCTCATCACTTTGCGAGTATGTAGCCCCCACAAACATTAGCACATACTCATTTAAGCACCTAGGGGGACAATTTCCTTTTTACAAGGTTAGAAAGGAGACTCACCTCGTGTCGAATCTACTCCCTGGACCAAGAATGCACCCGAAAGCTCGAACTCTACACCCCAGGAATCGAAACTAGCCAAATGTTATACAAATTATCAATTTATGCTCAAAGTATGGAAATCCTCCTACTACTAAGTCAAATTCATCATTCTTGAATAAATCCTAAAATCCAACCCCCGGGCCTTCATGCTCGGATTCCTAAAATTCTCGAAGAAAACACTCACCCATAGCCTAAGGATCATTAATATATGATTTTTGTATGATTTCATAGCCAATTCATGGGAAATTTTCTAAATTCTCGAAGGCCCTAGGTTACTACCAAAATTTCTAAATTCTCACTAATTAAGTAGTTAAATCATACTAAGAATGCATGCATTAACCAACTTTAGGATAGAATTTACTTACCTTTCAGTGGTTGGGTCGTTGAGCCCTTTTCCCAAGCTCTCAAAGTGTTCTAATGGAGGAAGAAATGAAGAAATAATGAATAATCCTGTATTTAAGAAACACACTACCTGACCGTGGTTCCGCACCTGCGAGCAAAGGCTCGCACTTGCGGAAATGGACGAGGAAGACTAGGCCCGCACCTGCGGAGAGGAGACCGCACCCGAGGCTCCGCTTCTGCGGAACTTTGTCCGCACCTGCGAGAAATGGGCTGCCCACTGAGGGTCGCACCTGCGAGGCTGGGACCACAGGAGCAGTCCCGCACCTGCGACTTGGCAACCGCACCTGCGGTCACACCAGAACAGGTGCACCAGCAGCTATTCCAGCTGGTTTTTTTGGCTCGTGTGGTGTCGGGGAAGCATATGGGCCCACCCGAGCCCCCGTACGAATATACAAACAAGTCACAAATCATAATACTGACGCGCTCGAGCCTTCGAAACAATGCTAAAACTCAAAATCACACCTCAAAAAGCCTAGAACCAACCTTAGGAACTTTAAGTTTTCTTGACTTCGCTAACAACGCGCCAAATCGACCTATACTACTCGGAATGACACCAAATTTGCAAGCAACTCAGAAATGACATAACATAACTATTCCCCATCTCGAAATTCCGTTCGGACTGCGATAACTCAATAACATGTCCCAAACCACAATAGGAACCCAAGGAAATCTTATTTCAATATTAGGCGCAAAAACACTCCCAGGTCATTAAATACCCATTCCGAATATACGCCCAAGTCCGAAATGATCATACGAAGCTACCAGAACCGCCGAAACTCGATTCTGAGGTCGTTTACCCAAAATTTTGACCGAAGTCAAACGTGGCCTTAAAGGCCAACCTTAAGGAACCAAGTATTCTATAGCACTCTAAACACTTCCGAATCCCGGACCACCTGCCCCATCAAGTCATAAATCACAATAAGCCGCTATGGGAAGTTTCATTTTGGGGAACGGGATCCGATAACGCAAAATGACCATTCGGGTCGTTACAAATATATCATTTTTAATCCGATTAGGATTTGATTATTTCACAAATTAGCCAATTTGGCATTATTTGGCTATAATTATAACAATTTTGCAATTATAGCCTAATTGTACATTTTATGCCATTCTAATTCAATAGTTAATCATTTTGTATTTTAAATATTAGTTAATTACCTTAATTTCACCTATTTAGTCTTAATTTCATTTTATATGATTATTATCTATTTTTATTAATTGCTTATCTAATTTTAATGGGTATTTAACAAATAGCCATTATTTATTTAATTTCCAGCCTAAATCAAAACTGGTCCTAACCCAACTAACCCCAGCCCAAACAAAATTCCTACTCGGCCCAACCCCACGACTAATCAAAGACGCTGATCAATTTAAATCAACGGCCCATATTAGTGTTACCATAATTAAACCTAGGAGACTACCCCTCCGAACCCTCACTCACTCGATCTCTCTATCTCTCTACTCTCTCTCTCTGTCTTTCTATCTCTCTAACTCTTTAGAGACTTCCAGTCTCCTCTTCGCCTCCGATGAGGCCCTTCGTCTTCTCCGGTCACCTCTCCACCGGAAGCTATGAAATCCTCACCACCATCTTGCCTCCTATGGTTCCTTTACGACCGGTGTTGCTATCCCTAAGGTCTTCAAGAGACCTGGGTTCACTCTCCTACCCCCCTGGGCCTGTACTCACCATTCTCCGGCCATATCCCGTCGTCCAAGTAAGATCTATGACATTTGGGGTTTAAACTAGTAATGTTTCGAGGTTTTCTTATCTTTCTGGGTTCTTTTTGAAACCCTAAATCTTTAAAAACTCTCCTGATTCTTTAGATTTATGGTAGATCTAGGTGTATCCTGAGTTACTATGCTATACTTCTTAAAGGTTTTCCGATTTTCCCAAAATGGATTTTCATCTTAAAACCCTTTTCAAAAATGCTTTTTCTCCTGATTTTTTGCATTAATCTATGAGTGTCTATGTTTAAAACATTTTCTTAAGCCTTCTCCTCTATTCGAATTATTCTGTTGAAAACCCTAATTTTTCTTAGTTCTAATCATAAGGTTCTGAGTTGTTTCTGATGATATGTTCTATTATGGTTACTGTTTTCTCCTGAAAATTCCATGATTTTGTGGTTTTACCATAGGTTTACCTATTAGGGTTCCTGACTATTCACTTCTTTTGCCTATATCATGTTTGCTCTATCGATTCGTACTATGTTCTATATGAGTCGCTAACCTTTCAATGGTTTTACCTTACCAGTCTTCTTGAGGTTCTGATTTTTGTCTATTATATGATATTGTGCTTATTCTCATAATATTGTGATAAATCAGTGCTGTCTTTTCTATTTTTTGAATCCCTGATTCCTTGTGATTTGAGACTTTACAGATTAATTTCCGACCTTAGTCCATTTTTACCTTGTTACATGATTTATTTGCTGTTAATTGATTCCTATTCCCTTAATTAGAGTCTGTGAACCTAGCCTCTATTGTATGCTTGTACTGATTTGAAATTGTTTCCTTATATGTCATATGCATGTTACATATGGGAACTTTCGCTATTTCATATTTTGTCTGCTAGCCGTTTGAACTCAATCCCTTCAATTAAGGGACACTTATGCTAATTTCAGACTATTTTGAATATTCCTCTAAGCTACATATGGGACCTTTCCTTATTCATTGCCCGATAATGCCGTTTGAGCTCAATCCCTTAAATTAAGGGATACCTATACAGATTGTGTACTAATTGATGCTCAGTCCCTAATTACTGGTTTATTTTGATTTCCTTCCTTATTCAGTACTAGTTTTCAAAAACTATATATACACACTGCTCTTTCATTAAGAAAAATTGAACATAGACCTTGTTATATTCTCTCTTGCTCACACACACACAATCTACTATTCTTCTCTCGATTGTTTGCTATTGCTAGTCGGTTGGAACTCAAGACTAGCTATTCAACTTTCCTCTTGTTCTGTATTTGTTGTCTTCAACTGGTATGTTTCCAGTTTATATTTAAAGTCTCAAAAACAACATGTTTCTCTGGTTATTACGATGCATCTTGCTTTTGGTTTCCTTTTACTTATGGTTATGTTGTACTGCTTGCAACTAGTTTCACATATTATGTTGTTTGGTTCTGGGTATCTCCTCCCTTATAGCCTCAACATGCAATCCCTAGGATACTATAATTGCCTTGTATGTTACTTAACATGTGTTTCTTAAACCTATGTGTAATTATGTCCTACCGTCTCCCAGTACTCCCTCGAATCTGATTATGTTTAGATCTTGGCATGAACTCTTGGTGACTAACTGTGTTGTTTAAGAATCAATACTAGTCTGTGACACTCTAATACTTCTCCAATGCTCATCTGTTTCTATGTGTCCCATGTCCCCATTGTCCCTGAGTGAAATCTATGCTTGAATGTGTTGAACATGTGCGAGATTTTTGTTGCTTTTACAAAGATGTTTACATTATGTTCAAGTTGTTTCATTACTGATCAAAACCATTTCAGAAAACTTCTTTATTTATTGAATCAATCCAGTACTGTTTTGTGTCAAAACCTTTTCAAATCTATCTCCTGCAATTCACTTGATTCCTAGACCTTTAAGTTCTTCCCCCGTAGCGTGAGCACTGCTTTGGGACCTTGAGTTCCCTCTGAACTCTGACACACTGAGGCTGGTATTTCCACACTGCACATGTTTAACTCCTGGTTACTAAGATTGGGTGTGATCATTTCCCAAGAGCCCTTGAGGTCCTTAGGGAACTTTGACACACCCGTACTGTGAAAAGGCTATGAATACCATATGGCAATGAGGTTTAAAGGATTTGGGCCTAATTGAAGGCTCCCTATAGAATAACTTCTTATTTTTCACTTCTAGTTGTGTAATTCATAATCATTGGCCTGTAATAATTTGTAAATAATTATGGGGCTGGATAGTGAAACGGGAGGGGTAACTATGCATGCCTAGCTATTACAAGGGTAGAAAGCATGCTTATGTTTTTATTCCCTATCTGTGCAATAGAGATCCTTTGTAGGTTCATGTGTCCATGCAATAGAGATCATGATACTCGGGATTTTTGTGTATTGTATTTAACATCTCATCTACGCTTAGAAATCCTGCCTATAGGATAAATAATAACAATAAAATGAACTGCTATTACGTGATTTTGTCTATGTAAACTTGTTCTGAAACTTCATTAGAAGTCCTGTCCTAGGATAAATAAACTACAATCATGTCTCACCACACCTGTGCACTTAGAGATCATGTTTCTAAGTAAGTAACATTAACAAGTTGTACTCTTGCTATTCATGAAACGATGCATAATGTTGGGATTTTATGCGCATTTAGAAATCCGGTTTAGGTTATTATGCATCATGTTGCATTAGACATCATGCTATAGAATCATACTCATTTAACTGCACTTAGTCTAAATACCGATATCTAAAACTTTCCCCTGTTCTAAACAGCTGGTAATTAGTCCTTGCACATCTTCAACGCCTAGAATTGCATGTTATTAGCTACAAACAACCTAGAGTAATTGTTGCATGTTATCCTACACTTAGGAAAGCCTTAGTTACTCAACTTACAAAATAAAACCAGAACTGTCCTTTTTGATTAGTGTTCCACTGTCAGAATGCTTAAAACCAGTAGGCAAGTGTGATTAAGACATCCTCTCTGAGTTATGCATTAAATCTGTCTTTGTTATTATCACTTAAACACCATGCGTAGGATCTGAATCTGAACCATAATTGTGTATGTGACATGCCGTTTATGTGCACTCTTTGTGGAGGTCTTTGAGCCCTTTCCTGTTTATGTGCTACCCCCTTTATCTGCAGTTCTACTTGTTCATTATATGTCGCCTTAGCATTTTCACCTTTAAAACCTGAGGGTCTGCCTAGTACCTCCTTTAGTATAGGAGTCCTAATTTCCTCCAGGACTGATAGGAAGGGACGGAGGTCAAGACCAACACTCGATTTAGTTGCTTTCACGGGGTGGGAGAGGGTAGAATATGGATATGATGACCGGTGCGCTAATACCATGTGTAGCCCCTATTCGAGGAGTGATTACCGGGTATTCCATTGATGTGATCCATATTATTATAAACCTAGAATCCTTTTATATGCTTAGATTGTAATCCTTTCAAGAGCTAATCTTCTTTACTGTTTTCAAACATCTGCATGCTTAAGACTTAAATACCCTCTTATTTGAGCCTTTATTTTTTTGTTTTACTAAGCCGCACAAATTCGCAGAAACTACTTGGCCGGGAACCACACTTGTGGATCCTGAGAGGTGCCTAACACCTTCCCCTTATGATAATTTCAAGCTCTTACCCAATCTCCGGTTAGTAATATAGTTGTAATTGAACCCCTTAGGTGCCCTAACGCACCGTTAAAGTCGTTAGGTGGCGATGCTTCAAAATATAAAAATTCCTTTTCCAAAAGAAACGCGTTATCTCAACCCATGTCATAAACCCCTTTCGACCGTGCCCCGAAAGGAGCGCTCGGGGAAAAAGGGGGCGCGACAACATGGCGACTCTACTGGGGATGTCCATGCTTTTACCATTTTAAATATTTTCGTGAATTTGTGCATGTAATTTTGTTTAAATACCCACACCATTTCCTCTTCCCTTTACATGAAATTAATTATTTACTTCAGATATTTACTTTTCCTCAAAGACGAAACTGACATGTCTCTTTGTTTTCTTTTGCAACTGCTTTAAATCATTACTGCTATTTTTACCGCTTTCTTTAACGTGCAAATAGGTGACAACTTATTTTAATACTTATTATTTCATAATCATGCTCAACATTCATACTCCACTTATGCCAAACGAAAGACTATAGCAACGCATGATGAGTGATTGCGCTCTTCCTATATTATTACCCACTAAATTTGGAAAGGCTTATTTGCAGTAAAACTAGTCGATCAGCGGTGCAGTCGACGATTCCGTGCCTTTCCCCCTTGATTTGTCCACTCAAGGGTACCGGTCTAAAACCTCATAGAAACCTTACTCTGTTGCACTGTTTCATGCATTATGGTTATACCGAGACAAGCTAAAGTGTCGTCCGCATGATAGCTTTTAAGATAGACTTATTCAAAGTCCAATGGGTTTCCCTAAACCCAAATGGACTCCCTCACGTTCTTTGAATTTATTTGGAGAACTAAATGCTTCCTGCTAATTATTGACGTTAAATAGTCGAGTCCGGTGTGGGTAAGGGCCTAACCTTATTTGCTTTGCAGAAAAATGAGGCACGAAGTCCCTAGATTCGGCATGATCTCTAATATGTACCCCAAGACTGTTGAGTTGGTAGGAGGATCTGCTCTCTAGCGACAAATCTATCGTCAGGAAACACTTGGGTAACTTACCATCTCTCCTGTCAAAAGGTTGAGGGAGCTGAACGAGGATATCTAGCCAGAACCTACCTGTTGTTGGGACTTCGCGAGCTGGGAAAACTGTACAAGGAAAGCAAGAATGCTGACTCTGGGAAAGGTCCTTCTGGGACCAAGTAGATAAGAGTATCTTTATTTTTCTCTATCAATGTAATAAGGCCAATGGCCATTAGTGAATTTTATTTTTCGTCTATCATTTTGGTATTTGTCTATTTTTCTTATCAATAAAATGAGGCATTTAACATTTTATGTTTTCCAAATCAATTTTTCGCTAGGCCTACCTCGGGCACAAAGAGGTTCCCAACTTAGGACGCGCTTTACATTTTTGCATTATGTGTTTAAATACCGCAATATTCTTTTCATAATCCTCACTGACTTGGTTACCTTTTGTTTTTATTTCTTTTTCTTACTCCCCTCCCCAAAGGTTAGTTCGTACATTCTGGCATCATCAGCCTATCGCACAAGATCCAAGGGCCGTCCACCTACTCCTTCTCCTAGTCCTCCTAAGGGAAAAGACAAAGGCAAAAGTAATATGGAAGAGTCCAGCGGCACCAGAAAGGAGAATATGATTGAACGGGTAGAGGCCACTGATGGCCAAGGTATCCAGGTCCTGCATGAAAGCATGTCACCACTTGAACAGAAATTGTTGAAGTTTCAGGAAGAACTAGATCAAGTCCGGAATTTGGCCAACCTGTCATTTTCCCTCAACGTCCCCGACGCCAACCTTCCAAAGCTCAAAACCCCGCACCTCCACAAAATATCCCAAGATAGCAAAATCATCCCGCACTTCACCATCACGCCACTCCTCCAAAGAACCAAACTCTCCCGAGGCAGTGCAATGCTTGCCACAACTCAAATAACACTCCACTACTCATCCCAGAACCTCAAAACCGCACAAAGGACCATTTCCACACCTATAACAATGCCATCTATGTGGAATCCATGACCGACTCGACTCCGCCTATCTCACAGGCATCCGAGTCTGACAGAAAGGAATTACTTATCAAGAACCTGGCCGAGGAACTTAAGAAACTGACCAGCCGAGTCTAGGGTGTTGAAGGAACCAAGGCAATTGAAGTGTTGAATTATGAAAACCTTTGTAAACAACCTGATGTCGAACTGCCGAGGGGTTCAAACCTCAAAAGTTCAAAATGTTTGACGGTACTGGTGATTCGAGAGTCTATTTGAGGACATATTGCGACAAGTTGGTTGGCGTTGGGAAAGATGAAATAATCCGCATGAAGTTGTTCATGAAGAGTTTGAAGGGAGACGCACTGTCTTGGTACATCAGCCAAGAGCGCAAGAAATGGTCAAATTGGGTAAGCATGGCGTCTGACTTTATGGACAGGTTTAGATTCAACACAGAGAATGCACCAGATGTGTTCTACATCAAAAATTTGAAGAAGAAACCCATAGAAACCTTTCGCGAGTATGCTACTCGCCGGAGGTCCGAAGCCGCTAAAGTCAGACTTGCTCTCGAGGAAGAGCAGATGAACAAGTTCTTTGTCCGGGCTCAGGTGCTGCAGTATTATGAATGGTTAATGATGGTTGAAGGCCACAAGTTATCCGACATCATCAAATTGGGTGAGCGGATTGAAGAAGGTATTAAAAGCGGTATGGTTACAAATTTTGAAGCCTTGCAAGCCACTAACAAGGCTTTACAGTCCGGTGGTGTGTCTAAGAAGAGAGACGTGCAAGACGTAATGATTTCACAAAGAGCCAAGTCCCCACTCAAATACCAAGCTTATCCAACATCTCCACTCACATACCAAGCACCACCACCTTCCTACCAGCCCTCACCAAACTACCAAGCACCCTCACCAAACTACCAAGCTCCACCACCTTCCTACCAAGCTCTACCGTCCACCTACCAATCTCTACCACCCACATATCCACCTACTTCGCCTAGATACTCACAACCCGCTCCACTCTACCACACTTATAATTACCAGCCATCCCATTACCAATCACCCCCTGCACGCCAAAAATTCCCTAGACCTCGTCCCAATTTTGATCGCCGCCCTCCAAAGCAATACACCGCCATAGCCGAGCCCATTGAACAGCTGTATGAGAAGCTCAAAGTTGTTAGTTATGTCACACCTATCCCTACTGCCACCCCTGAGAACCCTTCTCATTGGGTTAATCCAAAGAAATCATGTGCGTATCATTCCGGCATGAAAGGACACACCATCAAAGAATGCCGCTCTCTGAAGGAAAAAATTCAGGCTCTCATTGATAACAAGATTATTGTGGCAAAATACCCCGCTCCAAACGTCCGTAACAATCCTTTGCCATACCATAAGGGTGGAGGTATACATATGATTGAAATAAAAGATGATTGGGATCCCGAGGGATCAATCGGGTTGATTACAGAAGGCGATGACACCAAAGAAACGTGCAGTCACTCTCAAATCGATCATAGTCTAGATTTAACCATCTGAGGATGCTGAGGTGAATATGTCTATACCATTTGAGTTTGGAGCAGCGCCACCTACAAAGTCACCAGTGCCATTTGAAGTTGAGTTTGTATCTCCAGTAAATGCACCGGCACCATTCGAGGTCACAGTCTTACCACCTCGAACACACATTCCGTTTGTAGTAAGGATGGTCGCATTAATTTTTGTGGTAATGTCAAACACGCCACCCATCTATTCAAACGCTATACCTTGGGACTATACAGCCGAGGCGAGAAGGAAAGGGATGATCAGGTCTGAGGAGGCTGTCACAACACAGGGTATGACGAGAACTGGTAAGGTCTATACCCGTGAGCATCTGGCCGACTCAAGTAAATAGGCTACCAACCGGGCCCCCCTTATCGAAACAGGTCTAGATGACCTTTGGAGAAAGGTACAGGCCAAAGAGTATTCAGTCATCGGCCAGCTGAACAAGACACCGGCACAGATATCCATCCTCTCTTTGCTACAGAATTCTAAAACACATAGAAATGCTTTGTTGAAAGTGTTGAGTGAAGAATATGCACCAAACAACATCACTAGAAGGGAATGGCCAGGTACTGGAAAGTCACAAAATCACTTTTTATGAGGACGAGCTACAACCTAAAGGATTGGGGCAAAAAAAAAGCGCTGCACATCACCGTGTAATGCGAAGATTATTTCATCACAAGGATCATGATCGATGGAGGTTCCAGTCTTAACATATGTCCGTTGATAACACTCAAGAAGTTGGATAAAGGGCTATATGAGATGAGGGATGGAGCGACCAATGTGAAAGCCTTCGATGGTTCTCAGAGGTCCACCATGGGGGGAGATCAGTCTATGTCTGCAGATGGGACTTACTTGGTTCGAAGTGGATTTCCAGGTGATAGATGTGCCATCATCCTACAACCTATTGTTAGGACGAGCCTGGATTCATGCTGCTGGGGCCGTAGCGTCAACACTACATCACATTGAGCAGGTCAATGCTATCGACAAGGACAAGTGGTGGGATAGCAAGATTGAGAGCATCCTGAACTGGAGAGAATATGGGCCAGGCAAAGGGCTCGGTAAGAACCTGCAAGAGATCACAAAGCCCATAAAACTCAAGAAACATGGTACCACTTTCGGTTTGGGGTATGAGTACACTTGGCATGAATTCAACGACTGGTCGCCACTTTAGTGCAGTCCCTATTACCCTTTGGAGCAGCCGATACCTCGTCTTGAGCAGACTTTTAAGCAGGCCGACATTATTCACGGATCAGACGAAGAAGAAGCAGTTGCAGCATTGAGGAGTTTGTTCCTAGAGGACGAGGATATGGATTGCTATGTTTTTCTCGAGGAGGTGGGGGAGGAAGGCCGTTCCATACAAACTGTATGCAAGGGGACATATTGCAAGAACTGGTCTATCAAGACGACACATGCCCGATGAGTCTCGGGGTAGCAAGGCTAAAACAAGCATTATGTATTGTTTTATTCACTAAATGATTTTCCTCTTCCTGCATTTTTCAATTTCTGCTATAAGATTTCAATGTTAAAAACAGTTATTCAATTCATCAAAGCATCTTCTAAATTTCTCTTACGAATCCGATATTTATTGTTATTGTTTTATCTCCTTACTTTATTTATTTATACAACATTATTATTACTTGTCTTGATGAACCGATGACTGTGATATGCAACGAGGCAACGCAGCAAACAAACATTGATTCAAATGAATACGACATACCTGACGAGATTTTCAAAGAAGTTAAGAAATTTGAGAACAGACCTACGTTCAACCTGGACGAGATCGAAGTTATCAACCTAGGGGATTCAGAAAATGTCAAGGAGACTCGCATCAACATTCATTTGTCACCGTCATAAAAGAAAGAATACACAGAGTTTCTAAAAGAGTATGAGGATGTATTTGCATGGTCGTATGATGACATGAATGAATCGTCTAAGTACATCTATTGTGGCTCACAAACTGCCAACCAATCCAACGTGTCCACCAGTGAAACAAAAGCTCAAAAAGGTCAAACCCGACATGAGTTTGATAATCAAAGAAGAAGTTACCAAGCAGATCAACGCCAAAGTTCTCCGGGTAGTGGAGTACCCGACATGGTTAGCCAACATTGTACCTGTGCCGAAGAAGGACTGGAAGGTCAGAGTCTGCGTCGACTACCGGGATCTCAATCGGGCTAGTCCTAAATATGACTTCCCCTTACCAAATATACACATTCTGATTGACAACTGCGCCAAGCATGAATTGTAGTCCTTTGTGGATTGCTTCGCTGGTTATCACCAGATTTGGATGGATGAGGAAGATGCTTAGAAAACATCATTCATCACGTCGTGGGGAGTGTATTGTTATAAGATGATGCCATTCGACCTAAAGAATGCAGGGGAACCTACATGAGGGTCATGACCACCATATTCCATGACATGATTCAAATCAAAGAAAGCTGCTAATCACATGGAGAAGTTGGGGATGTTTTTCAATAGATTGCAAAAATACAATCTGAAACTAAACCCCGCGAAGTGTGCATTCGGGGTTCCTGCTAGGAAGTTGCTGGGGTTTATTGTAAGCCGCCGGGGAATAGAATTGGATCCGTCAAAAGTCAAAGCCACTTAAGAACTACCACCACCAAGGAACAAGAAAGATGTGATGAGTTTCTTGGGGAGGCTTAATTACATCAGTCGGTTTATAGCACAGTCTACAGTCATCTGTGAGCCAATATTTAAGATGCTGAAGAAGGACGCTATAACCAAGTGGACCGACGATTGTCAAAAGGCTTTCTACGGAATCAAGTAATATTTGTCAACACCGCTCTTCCTAGTACCGCCCGAGCCAGGAAGACCTCTGTTACTCTATCTTGCCGTGTTAGATGGAGCTTTCGGCTGCGTTCTCGGGCAGCACGATGAAACGGGAAGGAAGGAACCAACTATTTATTACCTCAGCAAGAAGTTCACTCCATATGAGGCCTGGTATTCTCTATTAGAGTGTACCTGTTGTGCTCTAACTTGGGTCGCCCAAAAGCTGAGGCATTACTTCTGTGCCTACAAAACATATCTCATATCAAGGATAGATCCATTAAAATACATCTTTCAGAAGCCCATGGCCACTGGCAAGCTAGCCAAGTGGAAAATCCTACTGAGCGAATTCAACATTGTTTACATGACTCAGAAGGCGGCTAAAGGACAAGCTCTGGCAGACCATCTTGCTGAGAATCCTGTAGGCGGAGAATACGAACCCCTGAAAACATATTTTCCTGATGAAAAGGTATCATTCATATTATGAGATTATTGCATAACCCTGTGATGGTTGGAGGGTGTTCTTTGATGGAGCAACAAATTTAAAGGGAGTCGGTATCGGAGCAGTCCTAGTACCAAACACCGGTCAGCGTTATCCGATATCCACAAAACTCAGGTTCCCTTGCACCAACAATATGGCAAAATATGAAACCTGCATCTTATGGCTCAATATGGCCATTGACATGAACGTCCAGGAGTTGTTAGTGATTGGTGATTCAGACTTATTGATACATCAGGTACAAGGAGAATGGGAAACAAAGAATTTCAAGATACTATCGTACCTGCACCACGTATAGGAATTAAGAAAGAGGTTTACAAAGATAGAGGTCCGGCACGTCCCTAGGATCCATAATGAGTTCGCCGACGCATTGGCTACTTTATCCTTAATGATTCAGCATCCGTACAAGAATTTCATTAAACCTATTCCTGTAGAGATCCATAATCAGCCAGCTTACTGTGCCCATGTTGAAGAAGAAGCAGACCGAAATCCTTGGTTTCGTAACATCGATGAGTACTTGGCAAAAGGAGAATACTCCGGGCTTGCAAATTCCACTCAGTAACGCACACTTCGGAGATTGTCCAACAATTTATTTCATAGCGGAGGAATACTGTATAGGAGAACTCCCAATTTGGGGTTATTAAGGTGTGTTCACGCAAAAGAAGCATCAAAATTGCAGTAAGAAATTCATCCTGGGACCTGTGGCCCACATATGAACGGTTTTGTTCTAGCAAAGAAGATACTTCGAGCTGGTTACCTTTAGATGACTATGGAAATGGACTGCATCCAGTATGTTCGGAAGTGCCACCGCTGCCAGATACATGGGGATATGACAAAGGTGCCACCAAGTGAGCTCAATCCAACCAGCTCACCATGGTTATTCGCCGCTTGGGGTATGGATGTTATTAGACCAATCGAGCTTGCCGCCTCCAATGGCCACAGGTTCATTCTCGTCGCCATTGACTACTTCACTAAATGGGTCAAAGAAGCCTCCTACAAAGCAGTTACTAAGAAAGTCATGGCCGACTTTGTCCGCAACCGCATTGTTTGTCGGTTCAGAGTTCCCGATTCAATCATCACCAACAATGTTTATAATCTCAGTAGTGACTTGATGAAAGCTATGTGTGAAACTTTCAAGATCAAACAAAAAAATTCCACAACATACAGACCTCAGATGAATGGAGCCATAGAGGCAGCTAACAAAAACATCCAGAAGATACTAAGGAAGATGATAGAAAGGCACAAGCATTAAAAAGTTATCATTCACTTTATTAGGATACAACACCACTGTCCGCACATCAATAGGGGCAACTCCCTATATGCTAGTTTATGGTACAGAGGTTGTTATTCATGCCGAAGTGGAGATTCCATCTCTAAGAATTATACATGAAGTTGAGCTCAGCGATGTAGAGTGGGTAAGGAGCCATTAAGAGAAACTAGCCCTCATAGACGGGAAGAGAATGAATGCAGTATGTCATGGTCAACTATATCAGAACAGAATGGCCAGGGCCTTCAACAAGAAAGTAAAGCCGAGACACTTCACACCAGGGCAGCTGGTGTTAATGAAAATATTTCTGCATCAAGATGAAACCAAGGGGAAGTTCTCTCCCAATTGGCAAGGTCCATACATGGTTCATAGAGTGCTGACAGGAGGATCACTCATACTTGCAGAAATGGATGGAGAAGTTTGGCCGAAACCGATCAATTCAGATGCAGTCAATCGCTACTATGTGTAATCTTTATGCTTTCTCAGTGATGTAAATTGAACTACGCCTAACCTGATTCCCTTTTAAGAGGGGATACGTAGGCAGTCCTATGGGTTCGGCACAATTTAATAAAAATCTATTTTCCCCGCAATTAGAAACTGGTGTAGAATTTTGAGGAGGACCCTAAAATTTCTGAAGCGAGCAGCAGTCCACAAGCATTCACACAGCCAACTGTGGCAGAATTTTGAGGAGGACCATCAAAATTCTGAAGCAAGTTCAGGCAATCACCGCACGAGCAGTAGTCTGAGGCGTCCACCCAGTAAACTGGGGCAGAATTTTGAGGACCCTCAAAATTCCGCAATAGGATAGGTTGCAATGTCTCGAGCCGTGTCATGTCGTCGGTTCATCTAAAACTATTTTAGATTATATATTATACTTTTACAAAATCATGTAAATTTATTTTTTCTGAAGCAGCTTGTTTAGCGAACGCTACCCCAATGATACAGACTGTATCATCATGATCAAGAAAACGAGCCAAGCAGAGCCACCGGGAATGCGAACTAACCTTCCCCTTTTACAATAGTCACGATATTTGTTTGGATGCAGGCACAAAATTGCAAAATCCCCAAAACACATTATCCGCTCAAAGGATAGACATCGTTCCTCAAACTCGTCGCTTATGCCAACATTTATTATCAGCACAAACGATGCTTCATTGACACAATGCTCTACCGCAATTTAACACCAGCTAAGAATTTGTGTTGTCCTTCCTTAATCCTGCGTGAGGCTACCTTTCTGCCTTCCGAGGGTAAACGCTACCTCCATCTGCATTTGCATCTTGCATAAGGCTACCTTTCTTCCTTTCGAGGTTAAACGCTACCTCCATCTGCATTCGCATCTTGCATAAGGCTACCTTTCTGCCTTCTGAGGTTAAACGCTACCTCCCTATGCATTCGCATCTTGCATAAGGCTACCATTCTGCCTTCCGAGGTTATACGCTACCTCTATCTGCATTCGCATATTGCATATGGCTACCATTCTTCCTTCTGAGGTTAAACGCTACCTCCATCTGCATTCGCATATTGCATAAGGCTACCTTTCTGCCTTCCGAGGCTAAATGCTGCCTCCTATTTACTTCTCAAAAGCAACCAATGCCTCTAGCATTATTTACTGCGCTTTTCTTTTGGGCTAAGCCTGCTCATTTAATTTGCAAGTCTAACCTCCGCCTTGTCAGCATCATACTATTGCATCTTCATGGGCTGAAATATCGCTAACGTATCCAAAGGCGTCATCGTTCGGAGGCACCATCTTTATGGCCCGAGAACACCATGTCATGGCCTGAGGATCTCTTTTATCAATTTTCACATCATTATTCAAAGACATCATGGTTCAGAGGCACCATCATCATGGCCCGAGAACATGTTATCATGGCCTGAAATCCTGCATCAAGCAATTCATGGCCTAGGACATCATGGTCTAAAGACGCCATCCTTAACCGTCCAAAGACAGCATTCATAGTCCCATGGGAATTTGCATCATGTTTAATTTACGCATGATATACTTGTATTATTGATTTGCAGGTAACCTGGAAAGCAACAGATGTCCCGGCAGGAGCGGTCCCGCTCCAGTTCTCCTAATTACCACGTAAATTGTTCATTCAATCAGTCCTATATGTTGCGTCCGGTCTTATAAAAAGATCCACCGATGACTCTTGAACTACATACGGCCTGATTCCTGTAAAACCAGGGATATGTAGGCAACTCAAAAACTAGGGTTCGGCCTAAACCTCTTCAAACCGCTTGGTTCGGTCAAAATTAACCATCATGTCTTTACCCGACAACTCTTTCATCCTTCCCAGATAAAGAGGGGCAGCTGTTGATACCTAATTTTTCCTCAAACTATTTTAAAATTTGCATATATACCTTCAAAATCACTCTTTATAATAACAAATATTTTTCCATAATTTTTCATATTTTTATTTAATTCTTTTCCAATTTATTCAGTATTTTTATATTCAATAATTATTCATAAATTGTATTATAAATAATTTTAAAATATTTCCCAGCAATATATCATTTTCTATCCGATTAGGATTTGAGTATTTCACAAATTAGCCAATTTGGCATTATTTGGCTATAATTACAATAATTTTTCAATTATAGCCTAATTGTACATTTTATGCCATTTTAATTCAATAGTTATTCATTTTATATTTTAAATATTAGTTAATTACCTTAATTTCACCTATTTAGCCTTAATCTCATTTATATGATTATTAGCTATTTTATTAATTATTTATCTAATTTTAATGGGTATTTAACAAATAGCCATTCTTTATTTAAATTCCAGCCTAAACCAAATCTGGTCTTAACCCAACTAAGCCAAGCCCAAACAAAATTCCTACCCGGCTCAACCCCACGACTAATCTAAGTCGTTGATCAATTTAAATCAACCGCCCAGATTAGTGTTACCATAGTTAAACCTAGGAGACTACCCCTCGACCCCTCATTCACTCGGTCTCTCTATCTCTATACTCTCTCTCTCTCTCTAACTCTGTAGAGACTTCCAGTCTCCTCTCCGCCTCCGATTAGGTCCTTCGTCTTCTCCGGCCACCTCTCCACCTGAAGCCATGGGATCCTCACCACCCTCCTGCCGCCTATGGTTCCTTTACAACTGGTGTTTCTATCCCTAAGGTCTTCAAGAGACCTGGGTTCAGTCTCGTACCCCCCTAGGCCTGTGCTCACCATTCTTCGGCCATCCAAGTAAGATCTATGACTTTTGGGGTTTAAACCATAATGTTTTGAGGTTTTCTTATCTTTTTGGGTTCTCTTTGAAACCCTAAATTTTTAAAAACTCTCCCGATTATTTAGATCTATGGTAGATCTGGGTGTATCCTGAGTTACTATGCTATACTTCTTAAAGGTTTTTAGATTTTCCCAAAATGGATTTTCATCTTCAAACTAGGGTTCTTAAACCCATTTCAAAAAACGCATTTTCTCCTGATTTTTTGTATTAATCTATGAGTCTCTATGTTTAAAACGTTTGCTTAAGCCTTCTCCTCTATTCGAGTTATTCTATTAAAAATTCTTTCTTAGTTCTAATCATAGGGTTCTAAGTTGTTTTTGATGTTATGTTCTATTATGTTTACTGTTTTCTCCTAAAAATTCCATGATTTTGTGGTTTTACCCTAGGTTTACCTATTAAGGTTCCTGACTATTCACTTATTTTTCCTAAATCATGTTTGCTCTGTCGATTCGTACTGTGTTCTATATGGATCCCTAACCTTTGCATGATTTTACCTTACCAGTCTTCTTCAAGTTCTGGTTTTTGTCTATTATATGTTATTGTGCTTATTCTCATAATATTGTGATAAATCAGTGCTATCTTTTCTATTTTTTGAATCCCTGATTCCTTGTGATTTGAGACCTTAAGAATTAATTTCTGACCTTAGTCCAGTTTTTACCTTGTTACGTGATTTATTTGCTGTTAATTGATTCCCATTCCTTTAATTAGAGTCTGTGAACCTGGCCTCTATTGTATGTTTGTACTGATTTGAAATTGTTTCCTTATATGTCATATGCATGTCACATATGGGAACTTTCCTTATTTGTTGTTTTGCCTGCTAGGCGTTTGAACTCAACCCTTCAATTAAGGGACACTTATGCTAATTTTATACTATTTTGAATATTCCTCTAAGCTACATATGGTACATTTCCTTATTCATTGTCTAATAATGTCGTTTGAACTAAATCCCTTCAATTAAGGGATACCTATATTGGTTGTGTACTGATTGATGCTCAGTCCCTAATTACTGGTTTATTTTGATTTCCTGCCTTGTTCACTACTAGTTATCAAAAACTTATATACACACTGCTCTTTAATTAAGAAAAAATGAACATAGACCCTGTTGTATTCTCTCTTGCTCACACACACACAATCTACTATTCTACTCTCGATTGTTTGTTATTGCTAGTCGGTTGGAAGCCAAGACTAGCTATTCTACTTTCCTCTTATTCTGTATTTGTTGTCTTCAACTGGTATGTTTCTAGTTTATATTTAAAGTCTCAGAAACAACATGTTTCTCTGGTTATTACGATGCATCCTGCTTTTGGTTTCCTTTTACTTATGGTTATGTTGTACTGCTTGCAACTAGTTTCACATATTATGTTGTTTGGTTCTGGGTATCTCCTCCCTTATAGACTCAGCATGCAATCCCTAGGATACTATAATTTCCATGTATGTTACTTAACATGTGTTTCTTAAACCTATGTGTAATTATGTCCTAGCCTCTCCCAGTACTCCCTCGAATCTGATTATGTTTAGATCTTGGCATGAATTCTTGGTGACTAACTGTGTTGTTTAAGAATCAATACTAGTATGTGACACTATAATACTTCTCTAATGCTCTATGTGTCCCCAATCCCCATTGTCCCTGAGTGAAATCTATGCTTGAATGCGTTGAACCTATGCGAGTTGTTTGCTACTTTTCCAAAGATGTTTACATTATATTCAAGTGTTTCATTACTGATAAAAACCTTTTCAGAAAGATTCTTTATTTACTGAATCAATCCAGTACTGTTTTGTGTCAAAACCTTTTCAAATATATCTCCTCCACTTCACTTGATTCCTAGACCTTTAAGTTATGGCCCCTCAGTGTGAGCACTGCTTTGGGACCTTGAGTTCCCTCTGAATTCTGACACACTGAGGCTGGTATTTCCATACTGCACATGTTTAACTCCTGGTTACTAAGTCTAGGTGTGAGCGTTGCGCAGGAGCCCTTGAGGTCCTTAGGGAACTTTGACACACCCCGACTGTGAAAAGGCTATGAATACCATATGGAAATGAGGTTTAGAGGATTTGAGCCTTATTGAAGGCTCCCTATAAAATAACTTCTTATTTTTCACTTATGGTTGTGTAATTCATAATCCTTGGCCTGTAATAATTTGTAAATAATTATGGGGCTGAATAGTGAAACGGGAGGGGTATCTATGCATGCCTACCTATTACAAGGGTAGAAACCATGCTTAGGTTTTTATTCCCTATTTGTGCAATAAAGATCCTGTGTAGGTTCATGTGTCCATGCATTAGATATCATGCTACACAGGATTTATGTGTATTGTATTCAACATCTCATCTACGCTTAGAAATCCTGCCTATAGGATAAATAATAACAATAAAATAAACTGTTATTACGTGATTCTGTCCATGTAAACATGTTCTGAAACTTCATTAGAAGTCCTATCCTAGGATAAATAAACTGCAATCATGTCTCACCACGCTTGTGCACTTAGAGATCCTGTTTCTAGGTAAGTAACATTAAGAAGTTGTACTCTTGCTATTCCTGAAATGTTGCATAATGTTGTGATTTTATGTGAATTTAGAAATCCTGTTTAGGTTATTATGCATCATGCTGCATTAGACATCATGTTATAGGATCGTACTCATTTAACTGCACTTAGTCTAAATACAGATATCTAAAACAGTCCCTTGTTGTAAACAACTGGTAATTAGTCCTTGCACATCTTCAACACCTAGAATTTCATGGTATTAAACAACCTAGAGTAACTGTTGCTTGTTATCAGGATACCTAGGCAAGCCTTAGGTAATCAACTTAAAAAAAAAAACCAGAACTGTCCTTTGTGATTAGTCTTCAACTGTCAACATGCTTAATATCAGTAGGCAGGTCTGATTAACACATCCTCTCTAAGTTATGCAATAAATCTGTCTTTGTTATTGTCACTTAAACACCATGCATAGGATTTGAATCTGGACCTTAATTGTGTATGAGACATGTTGTTTATGTGCACTGTTTGTGGAGGTCTTTGAGCCCTTTCCTGTTTATGTGCTAGCCCTCTTATCTGCAGTTCTACTTGTTCATTATATGTTGCCTTAGCATTTTCACCTTTAAAACCTGAGGGTCTACCTAGCACCTCCTTTAGGATACGAGTCCTAATTTCCTCCGGGACTGATTGGAAGGGAGGGTAACAGTATGTAATAGAGGTCGAGACCGACACTCGATTTAGTTGCTTTCACGGGGTGGGAAAGGCTAGAATATGGATATGATGACCGGTGCGCTAATAACACGTGTAGCCCCTCTTCTAGGAGTGATTATCGGGTATTGCATGGATGTGATCCATATTATCATAAACCTAGGCTACCTTTTATATGCTTAGATTTTAATCCTTTCAAAAGCTAATCTTCTTTACTGTTTTCAAACATCTGAATGCTTAAGACTTAAATCCCCTCTTATTTGAGCCTTTATTTGTTTGTTTGCTATGCCGTACAAATTCACAGAAACCATTTGTCCGGGAACCACACTTGTGGATCCTGAGGGGTGCCTAATACCTTCCCCTTAGGATTATTTCACGCCCTTACCCAATCTCTGGTTAGTAATGTAGTTGTAATTGAACCCCTTAGGTTCCCTAATGCACCTTTAAAATCGTTAGGTGGAGACTCTTCAAAATATGCAAATCCCTTTCCCAAAAGGAACGAGTTGTCTCAACCCATGTCATAAACCCATTTCAACCGGGCCCAGAAAGGAGCGCTCGGGGAAAAAGGAGGCTGCGACACAAAGTTCATAGATTTCGATTTGAGGTATGATTCATCGTTTCGATGTTTTTATGTGTGTTTGAGGCCTCGAGTAGGTTCATGTTAAGTTATGGGACTTGTTCGTGAAGCTGGGGAATATGTGGTCATCATGTTCGTGTGGGGTGCACCGCGAACGTGTAGAGTGTTTTGGTGGAAGGATATTTTTGTTTATCGCGAACGCGATGGGTTTTCCATGTTCGCGCAGGAGGGACATCTAGGAAGATTATAAGAACTCTATTTCGAGGGGTTTTAACCATTTTTAAATTTTGGGAGCTATGGAGCTCGGATTGAGGCGATTCTTGGAGCAATTTTCATTATATGAATTGGGGTAAGTGTTCTTTACTCGGTTTTGATTATATTTCATGAATCTATCTTCGATTTTAGCTATTGGATTGTGGAGTTCAAAGAGGAAAATTGGGGGTTTTGGCGTAAAGTTTCATAATATGAATTTTTGAGTTTTGAAAAGCTATTTGGAGTCGGAATATAGTGAAACTAGTATGGTTGGACTATAATTGAATGGGTTGCTGGATTATGAGTTTTGACGGGTTCCAAGGTGCGGGCCTGGTTTGGGATTTTTGGCTGATATTGGGCTTTGATTCAAGATTTGATCTTTTACGATCGGGATCGGTTCCTTTAGCATTATTTGATGTATTTGAATTGTTTTTGGTTAGTTTAGAGTCATTCATAGGTTGGGACGCGCGTGATGGCATCTTTGGAACATCGCTTGGCTTGCTTGGAATTGGTATGTGCTCGTTCGAGGAAAGTAACTCTTCTAAACTTAGTTCTAAGGGTATGAAACCCCGAATTGCATGTTATGTGATTGATTTTGAAGTGACGCACTAGGTGGCGGGCGTGTGGGTGTGCACCTTGTAAATTGTGACTCCGTTGTTTCCATGGTACTGTATAATGGCCCTACTTTTCTGATATTTGTGTCATCACCATGTGATAAAGTAACTGAGCGGTCAATCATGCTAAATATCATGTTTAGGATTTATGCTGATATTGTTTGGACACACCCCGGAGTCTGTACACACCCCTAGTGATATTGACTATATTGATGGATGGATCTTCCTTGGACATGGATCTTGTTCGAAGCATTTATATACCTGGAGATGGATCTTCTCCATGGGGCCGGATTTGATTTCCTCAGTACAGAGTGGGTGATGGTCATTGATGTATATATTCTGGGAGGGATCTTCCTTGGGCCGTATGGGCCATATACAGTACCGAATGGTTGAGCATGATGAGTGGAAAGTGTGAAACAATGAGATTGAGTACTCTGAGAGTGTGAGTACATGATTCATCTCCTACATACATGCAATTTGCATGCACACATGACATACAGGAATAACAATGCATTTTCCTCATATTATATGGTATCATGTCATTTATGACTCATTATACACATTTATATATGGGCATAAAGAGGTATTTTATTGTAACGACCTGGTCCATCGTTACGTAGGACCTGCATTATAATTGTTGTTATTGAATTTTCATAGCTTGGTTATTCTAGTATTGATGTGCTAGGGTCGATAGACTTGAAATCGAATGGTTGTAGTGAGAGTTCAGTCATGTAGCCTTTAAAGATAGCCTTATAATGGAAAAAGTCAACTAAGAGTATATTTATTGGGAAACAACCTCGGAATGCATATTTTATGGCTTGAGTGGCTTAGTTAGGTTATTTGAGATTTAGAAGTGTGTGCAGAATATCTTTTTTGATGTTCGGTGTAGAATTAGGCTTGAATTAGCGAAAGATAATTTTTGGTGATTTCCGGTTGGCAGTGGAAAATAGTCTATCGGGGTCGGAATGGAATTCTGACATGTTGAATAGGTTCGTAATGTCATTTTGCATATGTGTTCAAAATTTCAGGTCAATCGGAGTTGTTTTGTGTAGCTTCGGCATCGTTGGTGGAATTTAGAAAATTCAAAGTTCATAGGCTTGAATTCGATGTGTTTTTGGGGTTTTGATGTTGTGTTTTATGTTTCGAAGGATCGAATAAGTTTGATTGATCATATATGATGTGTTGGTATGTTTGGTTGGGGTCCCGAGGGGTTCGGGATGGTTTCGAGTGGTTAACGGGGAATTTGGAATGGTTTTGATATTGTTGATGTTGCTGTTACTGGTGTTTTCGCACCTGCAGATGTGGAGCCGTAGGTGCGGTTCCGCAGGATCGGACAGGGAACCGTAGGTGCGGATGTTTAGCTGAGTGAGAAGAGTCCGCGGGTGCGAGTTAATTGCCGCACATGCGAGGCCGCAGGTGCGAGAGGTCGATCGCAGGTGCGGAAGTCGAGGTCCTTGGGATTTTTCTGCAGGTGCGCACCTGGGATCCGTAGGTGCGGTTCCGCAGGGGCGGACCCCTGGGCAGAAAGTATAAAAGCATGCCTTCTCAAATTCTAGCCATCTTTCTCAATATTTCATCCGGGTTTGAAGCTTTTGGAAAGGTTTTGAAAAGGGGATTCGATAGTTATTGATTGAGGTAAGGTTTTTGGACTCTAAACTCGTTTATATGTGATTAAAGGTTGGATTTATGGTGGAAAATGAGAGAAAACTCAGTCCAAATTGGGTAATTAGGGCTTGGGATTAAGAGGCTTTAAAATGAGGATTTGAGGGGTCATTTGGACTCTGAATTCAGTGCTCTTGGTATGTATAGACTCGTGGGAGGACGAGGTTTATTGTGGTGTAAATTTTATTGAGTTCCGAGACGTGGGCCCGGGGTCGGGTTTCACCAATTTCGGGATTTTTGAGTATTTTTGATACATTTCGATTGGGATTAGTTCCTTAAAATATTATAATGATATACATCTGATTATAGGTAGATTTGGAGCACTCGGAGACCAAATTTGTAGGCAAGGGTACTGCGGAGTAGTATATTAGCCGGTTTTGAGGTAAGTTACGCTTCCAAACTTGGAACTGAGGGTTAGAAACCCGAAACTATTTGATATTTGATGTTAATTAAGGTGACGCACTTTCCAAGTGAGGGGCATGCGAGCGTACACCGAATATTTATAGCCTGGCTCATCCCATGGAACTGTCTGATGGTTACCTCAGGTTGATATTTGTACTGTGAAGGTGGCCTTTACCTTGAACGCAATAGAAATCATGCTAAGGATGTTAAAGCTTCACGCCGATATGTTCAGACCGGAACGGTCGATTATTGCTGTCTGTATTTATGATTATTGTTTTCATGAACTCAGTCTTGTGATAGTATATGTTTTATGCGTCAAGCTCATGAGTTGCTAGTTTATTCTATATTATCATTGGTTTGGCTGATTTTTAATATGTTAGAGCATTGTGAGTGAGACTGGAAGGTACTGGCTGAGTGATTTTGAAGCCTGGTTTTGAGACAGTTAGGAGGTCGGACTGCACACCGCAGCGACCGTGGAATCATGCCTTCATTTTCTTGATATAGCGCTTGGGCCTATAGGAGCCCCTCCGGAGTCTTTACACCAACAATGAGCGCACAGATATTGAGGGATTGATCTTCCCTGGAAATGGATCTTGTCCGAAACTGTGTCACTTGTGTTTATGTAATATTCTAGATGGAGTTTACCTGGGTCGGAAGGCCGTATTCTAGTACCGAGTGGACCACCTTATGAGAGTTTGATTACTGAGTATACATCATTCTTGATTCTATATGAATTCATGCTAGTATGCAGGGCTAAAGACACTAACTGATGCATCTTGTTTATTTTTTGATATATTACTGTCATGTCCAAGTTATATACTGTTGTTCGAATTATCGGAGGTTTAGTCTGTCACTACCTCTCAGCCCGTAGTGTGGTTTCGTTACTACTGAGTTGGTGTACTCACGTTACCCCCTGCACCTTGTGTGCAGACCCAGGTACATCGGGGCCCGGTAGTGGATATTGAGCAGCTATCAGAGTACTCATTGGAGTTTTTGAGGTAGCAGTAGGCGATCGCGACCCCGCGTTCTCTTTCTTATTCTACGTGGTGTTCTTTATTTTGAGATAATATTGTCCATTTCTACTTTTCTTTGCTTTATGTTATAGTAGCTCATGATTGAGTGACACCAGATCCGGGGTTAGAGATTTAAAATTTTTGTTTTTCAAATATTGTTTTTAAACTTCAGATTCTTAGTATTATTAATAAATTCGTTTAAAAACCACATTTTTACTGGAAATTGAATTTAGCTTAGTTAAAAAGGGGAGGCTTGCCTGGTTCCACGACTGGCGTCATCACGACCCTGAAATCGGGTCGTGACAAGATGGTATCAGAGAACTAGGTTAAATAGGTCTCCCCAGTCATGAGCAGGTTTAATCGAGTCTTGTGGATCGGTACAGAGACGTCTGTACTTATCTAAGAGAGGATGCAGAACCTTTAGGAAAAATCTCACATTCTCGAACTCTTGTCGTGCGAATCCATTGGTTCAACCTGAAGCGTAATTCTTTGAACTCTTGTCATGTATTCAACGCGCACGTGAGCGCTCGGTATCACCCGTGCACCGATGTTTTGTGACTTCCATGAATGGGATGTGATTTTAGCATGCTTGTGGCCAGTCTGGAGGACTTGAGGCCAGATTTTTTTTTGTAGCTTGAGTGCTGAGATTTCTTTTGTGTGAGCATATGTATCGGGGACTTTTATGTCCGTTGGTGTCCTTATTGACGAGACTTGGTGACTAGACGACCATGTGGTGAGTGTGAATTGAGAGTGATATGTGTTATTATTGCTTGATTGTGACAAAAAGGGACTGGACGGATATGTAGCAAGGACATTGAGTGTTTGACTTCTGTCTGGAGTTGGCATATGGCCTCGAGTCGTGAGTGTATGGACAGACCTCTTATGTTGTTTCGTAGCAAGTTCTCTTTTACCAGTAATTGATATATGTTGCAATTTGAGTTTAGATCAGTTGTGGGAGTTGGAATGGCTATTGCAATGGTGAATACGAGGTTGGAGATGATTTGGGATGTTTAATGGTTTGAGTTACGTATGAGATTATGAAGGATTTAGTTGAATCTCACAGCGGTATTGTGGCAGTGATAGCGTATGGGCATTGTGAGTTACTGTTTGTTTTAATCTATGGCTTTGAGCCAAGTGGGGGAGTCTGCTAATTAGTTGGTTGCCCAATGATGTGATGTATTGGTTTCAATTTGGGGTATACTGGTGAATCAGTTATGACCTACAGAGGTGGAGTCAGGGAATGACTCGAATGATTGAAATTCCTTCGATACAAGTTGTAATGTACTTTATGGATAGTGGAATTCATTGTATGATGGAGTTGTACTAGTAAGTGTATAGTGTGCAATGTACGAGCGTGCCGGTTGCTTCAAAGGTGTGGATTACTTTCCTAGTATGTGGATTGCAAGCGGGGTCAGGTCGTTCTATTTACTTGGTTAGTGTAATTGGAATTTCGTAGAGTAAATGGCATCCGAGAATGGTTCAGACGGATTCAAGGTTATATGTAGCGATCGAGGATCTTCAAGGTGTGAGAAGGGCTAGAACTGAGATTTACGGGAAATGTGTCAGGGCTTGTGGTGTATTTGCATTTCATGGATTCTATCCACCAGTATCAGGAAAGTGAAGGTAATGACTTTAAATTCGTAGGAAGTCTCTTCAGGGTAAGTATTTTTAATGTGATGCATTTGGGGATAATTTAGGGAGTATTCAGCGTCCTATGAGCCTTAGACGGTATATTTTTATGCTCGGGTTTCGTGTGGTGAGTCGGGATTGAGAATTGTGGTATTATGGCAAGAAGAAGTATCAATTCGAAGGTATGTCAGAAGGAACTTGAATAAATAGGACAGCTTGGTAGTAGGTCGGATCGGGATGATAAAGGATATGGTTAGTTCTTTGGGTGTTTATAAGGTAATGAGTTGTTACATATGTTTATTAGCAATTCTCTTGGAATTTGGTGGCATGCGTAGCTTGGTTGAGTTAGAAGGATTCAATCCAGTTTGTTTGGTGTTGTAGAAGTGTGATTCAGGAGTTCTTGATGGTCTCTACCATGGTTGGAGATGTATATTTCTACGGCCGTGAGGGCCAGTATATGTATAGTGATTTTGCTTCTAGATGGGACCGAATGGAAAGTTCTTGGCTAGTTGGGTACGTAGTTGTTGTGGCTAGGAAGGGAGCATGAAGTTCTCATATTTATCATAGGATTTCATGGCGTAAGCGGTATTTTGTGTATGGTGGAGAGTGGCATATGTGAGGTCACGGTTCAGTTCTGGAAAGAATGTCAGAACTAGCAGCTTCAGATGATTAGGTAAAGGATACCACTATTGGGTGGCTGGATGAGAGTATACATTCATAAAGGGTAATGTGTTAAAGGCAATGTGTTTGAATAAGGGTGCTTCATTGGTGTTACGACGCTTTTTTGTTGGATCGACTGCTGATATTCAAGGTTTCTTGGTGATACAGAGGAATTATGGGGGTATCAAGCATGTGACAACTTATTCAGTTTATAATTATGGGATTTGAACTTGTAAATTATTTCAGAAGTGGAAACTTGGTTTTAAGGTTTATGGGTCAGGATTTGATAATGAAATTTCAGTTATATTGTCTTATCGGACGTAGATGGGGTAGGGTGACATGGGATCACTTCCGAATATGTGCATGGAAGGTTACACAATAATTTTTGGTGGTGTTGGAACAACTCTAGGCACGTTCGAGGATGAACGTATGTTTAAGTGGGGGATAATATAACGAACCGTTCCTTCGTTACGTAGGACCTGCATTATAATTGTTGTTATTGACTTGTCATAGGTTGGTTATTTTGTTATTGATGTGTTAGAGTCGATAGGCTTAAAATCGAATGGTTGTAGTGAGAGTTCAGTCATGTAGCCTTTAAAGATAGCCTTATAATGGGAAAAGCAAGCTGAGAGTTGACTTATTGGGAAACGACCTCGGAATGTGGGTTTTATGGCTCGGATAGCTTCGTTAGATGATTTTGGACTTAGGAGTGTGTTCGGAATATTTTTGTGATGTCTACTGTAGAATTAGGCTTGAATTGGCGAAAGTTAGTTTTCGATTTCCGGTTGGCAGTGGAAAATAGGTTGTCGGGGTCGGAATGGAATTCTGACAATAGGAACAGGTTCGCAATGTCATTTTGGATATGTCTGCAAAATTTCAGGTCAATCACAGTTGATTTGGGTAGTTTCGGCATAGATGGTGGAATTTAGAAAATTCAAAGTTCATAGGTTTGAATTCGATGTCTTTTGGGGTTTTGATGTTGTGTTTGATATTTCAAAGGCTCGACTAAGTTTGAATGATCATATATGATGCTTTGGTATGTTTGGTTGGGGTCCCGAGGGGCTCGGGATGGTTTCGGGTGGTTAACGAGAAGTTTGGAATGGTTTTGATATAGCTGATGTTGATGTTACTGGTGTTTTCGCACCTGCGGATGGGGAACCATATGAGCGGACATGGCACCGCAGGTGCGGAAGTTTGTCTGAGTGAGAAGAGTCTGCAGGTGCGAGTTAATTGCCGCACCTGCGAGGCTGCATGTGCGGGAGGTCGATCGGAAGTGCGGAAGTCGAGGTCCTTGGGATTTTTCCACATATGTGCACCTGGGATCCGCAGGTGCGCACTTGGGATCCGCAGGTGCGAGTAAGTGGTCGTACGTGCGGAACCCCTGGGCAGAGAGTATAAAAGCATGCCTTCACGAATTTTAGCCATCTTTCTCAATATTTCATCAGGGTTTGAGGCTATTGCAATGGTTTTGAAGACGAGATTCGATAGTAGTTCATTGAGGTAAGGTTTTTGGACTCTAAGCTTGTTTATATGTGATTAAAGGTCGGATTTATGGTGGAAAATGAGGGAAAACTCAGTGCAAATTGGGTAATTAGGGCTTGGGATTAAGAGGCTTTAAAATGGGGATTTGAGGGGTCATTTGGACTCCAAATTCTGTGTTCTCGGTATCTATAGACTCGTGGGAGGACGAAGTTTATTGTGGTGTAAATTTTATTGAGTTCCGAGACGTGGGCCCAGGGGTCGGTTTTGATCAATTTCGGGATTTTTGAGTATTTTTTATACATTTCAATTGGGATTAGTTCCTTAGCATATTATAATGATATACATCTTATTGTTGGTAGATTTGGAGCACTCGGAGACCCGGTGAGCGCACAAATATTGAGGGATGGATCTTCCCTGGACATGGATCTTGTCCGAAGTTAATGTTATGTGAGGGATGGATCTTCCCTGGGTATGGTTCTTGTTTGAGTCTTATGTTCCGGAGATGGATCTTCTCCATGGGAGTGCATCAGCCTTTTTTTCCTCAGTACTAGGTGATTGTGTCACTTGTGTTTATCTAATATTCGTGATGGACTTTACCTGGGCTGGAACGCCGTATTCTAGTACTGAGTGGACCACCTTATGAGAGTTTGATTATTGAGTACACATCATTCTTGCTTCTATATGAATTCATGCTAGTATGCAGGGCTACAAACACAAATTGATGCATCTTGTTTATTTTCTGATATATTACTGTCATGTCCAAGTTATATACAGTTGTTCGAATTATCGGAGGTTTAGTCCGTCTCTCAGCCCGTAGTTTGGTTTAGTTACTACTTAGTTGGTGTAGTCATGTTACCCCCTGGACCTTGTGTGTAGACCCAGGTACACCGGGACCCGGTAGTGGATATTGAGCAGCTGTCAGAGTTTTCATTGGAGTTGTCGAGCTAGTAGCTGGCGATCACGACCTCGCCTTCTCTTTCTTATTCTACATGTTGTTCTTTTTTTGGAGACAATGTTGTCCATTTCTCCTTTTCTTTGCTTTATGTTATAGTATCTCATGATTGAGTGACACCGGACCCAGGTTGGAGATTTGAAATTTTTGTTTTTCAAATATTATTTTTAAACTTCAGACTCTTAGTATTATTGATAAATTCGTTTAAAATTTGCTTTTTCACTTGAAGTTGAGTTTAGCTTAGTTAAAAAGGGGAGGCTTGGCTGGTTCCACGACAGGCGCCATCACGACCCTGAAATCGGGTCGTGACATTTTTACTTGTTATTTGAAAAGAAAATGAAACATTTTTATTTATCGTGGAAAAGATAATCGGGAAACTACAGTTTTAAAAATTACTCGTACTTTTGGCATTTTTGGTAAGATGATTGGGATTTTTCACTGAGATACTTGAAAAGCTTAACTATTTTTACTTCAGAGAAACCCCTTTTATACTTGTATTATGCTGTTATTAAACTATTAGTGAGATATTGGTATTGAACCCGACCCAGTGTTAGCTCGTCACTGCTTTCAACCTACGGTTAGGTTTATTACTTACTGAGTACATGGGGTCGGTTGTACTCATACTATACTTCTGCACCTTGCATGCAGATGTTGGCTGCTGATGTTGTTGTATTTGATGATAGCTGGATTGAAGATGTACCTGCGTTCTGGTTGAAGATGTACTACCAGTCCTTGAGAAATGTATAAAAGTCAGATAATTTCTTTACTTTACTGTCTTGTTAATATTATTAAAATTTCGTAATTATTAGTTGGCTTACCGAGCGACTTAGGTTAGGTGCCATCACGACTAGTGGATTTTGGATCGTGACAATTAGAACTCTAGTTATTTCTTAATCTACTATCTCTATATATTGCACGATGTTCTCATTTTACATGATGCACAAAAGCTGAAGTTAAATGAGAGTTGGGAGCAAAATAGCAAGGCATTTTGCAAGCAATTCATGTGTGATTCAAGTGTGCGAACCTAATGTTAAATGAACCAGATAGAAGAACCAGTTCCAAGTGTCTATCTTTTAGTATAGTTTCGTTGTAGTAGGTGGTTTTCAATTTGTACCTTTCAACTTTATCTAAAAGCAATTGTAATAGGTACTCTGAGTATTCAAGTTAGAGTTATCTTTAAATTGTCGCAACAATTAGAGGTTGGTTGCTACAACGGGATTAGATTTAATTCTTATGTTTACAAAAAGTTTAGTAAATGATGTTTTGGCTCAGTGATTTAGTGAAGTGTTGGAGAAAATCCTACTAAGTAGTAGGCCGTGGTTTTTTTCACTTTTTGAGCCGGGTTTTTTTCACGTAAAGATACTTGTGTTCTTTACTTTTCGCATTTACTATTGTCGCAACAGTAGTACAAGGAACACTTAGAAGAACCAGGTCCTTCTATAATCAATGCACATGAAAATTAGACACCACACAAATCACCCCACTCTTGTGTGACATTGACGTACAAAACATCAGTAAGATAGTAATCAAGTCATCTGAGCCTATGAGGGAGTCAGAGAGAGAGGATGAGAGCGCCTATATTCTTGAATTTATTGTGTCAAAAAGCCAAAATTACATTCCTCATTTAAAGGTAGAGAAGTACAGAGTGAAAAAATTATTACCTGGCCTGGTTATCTTTGTACCCCCACTAAAAGAGCATAGCAGAAAACTTAAAGCCAAATTAGGGCTCAATTCATAAGTTTGAGATAGAACCACAAAGTGGTTCACATCGTATCGCGACGTTATTAGGCGCTTGTTGGGAGGCAACCCAACCTTACTATTTTTTGTTGTTTTCGTTTATTAATTTTTTTATTATTATGTTATTTTTGTAGTATTTATTTTTGTTTTGTAGGATTATGATAGGAAGTAAGGCCATAGGATGTGCAAAAGCAAGCCAGATGATTGGAACGAGTGTGAGGTGCCCGCACAAAGGAGCATCTTTGGGAGAAGTCTAAATACCCCGTGAGCTGCTATTGCTTCGGCCTTTTGCCTTTTAGAGAGTTTTTTTGTCAACCCTTGTTATTTTTGCTTTAGTTTTGCATTGGGGACACTGCACTCTTTTAAGTGTGGGGTGAAAGATTTTTTGTGGTTTGTATAGTATTATATTTGTCCATTGTTAGTTTCTTATCTTTTTATTGTTATCTAGCTTCTTATTTCTTATTGCTTGGGTAGTAGAATTAATGGTGTATTATAGTAGTAATAGCTTTAATAGCTTAATTTAAAAAATAAAAATAATAAAAACAGAAAATTGAAAAATAATTTCAGTCTGTTCCCGATGATGGATCTACTAGGCAATTTTCTTGAGGGATTAAAGTCTAACCAAAAATACAAAAACATGTCCTTTTATTTTCTAGGTAATAATAATCCCTTGTGACTTTTCTTTATGCCTCGGTTATTTTCCATGGGATGTAACATGAATCGGTAGTAGTTGTTTTTTTGGAGTAGGATTTAGGGAATAAAAAAGAGGAAGAATGATGAACTTAGGCGCCCTTGACTTGTTTGATAGTAGCATATTTAGGCTATGGCCTCTGTGGAATCTTCCGTATATTTTGAAATTGTTCATTATGGCATGTTTAATTAAAAACATTTTATTGACGCTTGTGTTTCGTTTTCTTGACTTATGTTCACTTTGTGCTTAATGTTTAATATCTTGTGGTTCCGTGAATACTTGTATCAATTTGAGAGTCGGAATGAGACCATCCTTTATGCATCATGTGCCATGTATAATGAGGTTTTTGTAGAGTCTATATCACTGCACTTGTGTCTAGAACTTGTCCGATATATGAGTTGAAGCGAAATTTTAGGTGATGCTCGGTTTGAAAAATGATTTTAGGCCTTCTTTGATCTTTTAGAGCTTTAATATCTATCATAAATAAAATCTATCCTTACTTACCCCTTCTGATCCTATAGACTTTCATTTGGCACCGGCATTACAAGACTATTTCCTTGTTGTTCTTAATTGACATTGTTTTTATCCTTTTAGCTCTTAAAACACTTAACTTGGAAAATGAGTGCTAGAAGAAGTAAGGAGGAAACTTCGATGGCTTTCGAGTGTAACCAATGAAAGAAAGAATAGTGCACTTGTGTTGTAAGAGATAAACCACTAGCGGGTATTTCAAAAGAAAAAAAATATGTATAGATAAATAAGTACTTCTTTTACTAGATAGTGGGGTATGAATTAAGGTAGTGCTTAAAGAAAAAGGGAACGTTGTTGGGGATTATTTTGTTTGTGAAATTGAAATTAAATTGAAGAAATTTGCGCTTAAAGTTAATTTTGTTATGTGTTAAAGTGCTTAGGAGGGTTAGTCACTAATCTTAAATATATCTTGCCCGTCCCTTAGCTCACATTACAACCATGAAAAAGTCCTAATTGATTTTTGATCGGTCGATCCTACATTAGTAGAAATTTACATTAACGGCAAGTCTATGGTACCATTGCATGCATGTGACTTCTTTGTGAGAGTGAGAGATTTTTTTGATATATGTGCGCCATTAAACTATATTTGATCATTAGATTCGAATGTGTAGGTTCAACTTACACTCTTGTTCTTGTTGTGAGGGCACATGCTTTCACGAGGGATATGTAACTTTATTAGACTTCGCTGCAATGTTGAGTATTCAAGTCATGAGTGCATGGTGACATTGAGTCGGTTTTTTGACCTAAAATTGTTATGAGCATGTTGTCTTTGTTTGAATATTTTTGAAGTTTGGCATAAGAAAAAGAGATGTATGTTTTGAATGCATATGCTAAGCTTAATGTTGCTATCAACCATAGTCATTGGAGTTGTGTGGTTCGAATGCATTAAGTATAAAGTGCTCAAAAATAGTGTAAATCATTTATTGACTCGAGGACTAGCAATGTTTAAGTGTGGGTGGTGATGTTCAGCCAAAAAATACATATATTTAACCAATACTGCCTTATGTTCTGATACTTTTAATAGTCTTTTGAATATTAATTATATTATCTTATGCCTAATATTATATTATAATTGTGTAGGAATGAAGTGTTGCAAAGATGAACAGACTTGGCGCAAAATTAAATAAAATACGAAAGAAAAAGAAAGAAAAATAAATAATTAAATAGGAAAAGGCAAACACCTAAAGGTTTATTCCCAAGTGTACGTAAGACAAAGAAAATGAAAATGCAATTGAAAGAGTGAAAACCGCAAAACGTACTAGAATATTTCAGCCCGAGATAAGATTATTTCGGCTCTACACGACCCCGAACCTAGTTTGGAGGAGATCAAACATATTTTTGAGAGGAGAACACACAACTTTTGACTAAGTGTCACGACCCACATTCACAACCTTAGGGATCATGATGGCACCTAATACCACACTTGCTAGGCAAGCCCATGATAGAATTCGATTAACTACTTTGCATTATTTATCCATTTAGACATAATAAAATAATCTAAGGTAAACTGAGTCTATTCACTTTTAATGAATGATTCCCAATATAATAAAGAAAAAAAAACAATTAATTAAATAAACCGAGCCACGAAACTAATCATATAAATGAATCTAGAACTACCGCAGAGTCTGGTGTCACAATACTACAAATACTGGGTTGAAAGAAATTGTACAACTATCCTGAATATAATAAAATTTTTTTATAAAAATGGGAGAAGACTCTCAGGATCTGCGGACGCCGACAGATATACCTCGTGTCTTCGCGTAACTGAATAACCGCTCTAAATGTCTCTTCAGTTGGCCGGTACCTGGATCTTCACAAAAGAGTGCAGAGTGTAGTATATGTACAATCGACTCCACGTACTGAGTAAGTGTCGAGCCTAACCTCGGCGAAGTAGTGACGAGACTACGGAGGAGCGTTAACAATATAAATTGTGACAATAATATATAAAGCAATAAGGAAATCTAGACAAACAATTAAGTACTGCAACAACAATAAAATACTCAACTGCCTTTTTTCCAAGTCTCAGCTATAACAAATTTCTCAAATCAATTTCCAAGTTTCCAAACTTTAACTTTAAATAAAAGTAGTGCCAACATATGAAGAATAGTAGAATAAACATTTATGCTTTTCAAATCTTTATTTTCTTTAAAAATCAGTAAAAATATAAATTTCATCCCTTATCGCTCCTTGTTGCGGCGTGCAACCCGCTCCCACATGTCCACCCTTATTGCTCCTCCCCAAATATATCACCCTTATTACTCATGTTGCGGCGTGCAACCCGATCCTACCTGTCCACCCTTATCACTCCTTGTTGCAGCGTGCAACCCGCTCCTACCAGACATCTCATATCAATTTATTCATAAATTTCACAATTTAGGCCAAGACTTTCACAATATTTTTGTCATAACAATTATAAATAAGAAACTGTATTTTTCTTATAAACATCATCAATAACTTCTCAACCATGAAACCAACAGGAAATATAATTATATATATATATATATATATATATATATATATATCGTAAAGCAATGCCAAACCGCTCAACCGTTTTATACCACAAGGGAACAACTAAAACAACCAATACTCTTTCCAAAATAACAACAAAAATATTTGACAACAAAATAACAAGGCCAAGTAATCAAAGAATCAAAAACGAACATAGAGCAATTAAGGCAAGAATCAATTTAAATTAGGAACGGGAACGGGATCATGTTTAACAGACCATTTGATGGTGCATAGATACTCGTCACCTCACCTATACACCACACACATGCATTTCACATAGC
>ML343645.1:0-24258 GCA_005239505.1 Nicotiana paniculata | reverse complement strand
GAATCTGTTTTTTCTTTAATCTGCCGAAAGTAATACTGATGATTTAAATTTTACATACTTACATGGATGTGATCTACTATATATTCTAGAGATTGCCTTGTGTCATACGACATAGCTCTTTGCCTAGTTTTGTGTAGCTCTGTTCCTGCACTTGTAGTTATTCCTCCTTGTTCCATGGTAATAGCTTACTTAGTGTTATAAGTTGATTTTGTAGACTGTTGCATACATTGGATATGGGTTAGTGCTATATACTCATCATCCATGAATCGCCCCGAAAGCGTTTTTCTATTCTTTATGTGGTTAGGGTAATACTTCAAGGAACACAGTTAAAAATTATATTTGTTACATCCCCCACTTCATCGATTAAGTAGACTCTATCCAAGCTACAAAAGAGATGTAACCCTTAACAAACACATACAGAAATGGAGTATTCCTTCTGATTTTTGTTGCTTAATACATTGTAAAACCCCGGTGACCAGGATTATGTTGTTCCTCAACTGTACCTCAATCCAACACTCATCCCAAATCATGTAATATATACGAGGAACACCATGATCATGCCATCATCACAATTTTTACTACAGCCATGATCATAGGCAACCTCCTCTACACACACAATAACCAATATTCTTCGTATAAATGTGTCTGGTACTATAATTTTTGGCATGGAATAGTCATCGACATCCCAATGAAAGATTAGCTATTATCTTTTTCCTTGACAGACTTTTTCCATAACTTAGCATAGCTGTGAAACCTTCCTCCTTCAGAACATACCATCTAGCAAACTGTGTGCCTTTGATATGGAGCAGAATAACACTCATTACATTAAGTTGAGAAAACAAAAGGAAGTAATTTATCAAAAAAGATCAATCAGAAAAAGAGGGAAGCATAAATGTAACTAATAAAAAGATATCACAAACAAGGTTATAGAAAACATGAAATCATCAATAACTTGGCACCCCCAAGGTAATCACATAATTTCCAGGCAACAGTAGCATAGTGGCATGTGACTAGTTTCAGACAGACCTCACTTTATACTATACATCCCACTTAGTATTTCTTTAGATAAAGTTTTCAAGTCAATAACTCCTCTTCTTTTAGATGTTACGACCTGCCGAATACTGAATTTTGTTTGAATGTTACTTTGAAGTGATTATTTATTCTTCCTGGTAGTTAACATATATCTTTTCTGTCTAGCTTGTATCATTTTTCGGATTTTTCATTTACTTTTTATATGTCCTTTTTAAATTTATTGTTGTTCTGGTATTCATGATGTCTGTTGATAGAAACATAGTTGAATGTGGATCAAGACAGCAATCCTAGTAGCTAAGATGGATTCATTTGGTTAGATGTGAAATTTGAAAATTGTAGTAACATAGGAGGATATGTCAAATGCTGCAATAGCTGCAAATCTAGACTACCATTGACTTGTGCTTCAGATTTTTTTTTAATCGGTTATCCCCAAGGACTCCTGCCTCAAATAACCACAAAAAGCAAAGGCAAAGTTACATCTCCAATTAGTTAGTCTGGTACTAGGCTAGAATTTAATTGAACTTATCACTTCTTTGTCTAGTCAACTTACTTCTCGCGAATATGGTTATCTATCTATGCATTCGATATTTAAGGTGTTATATGTTCATTTTTCCTTTAACGTGTTCATTTTCTTCTTTAGTTGTTTGTTATTTGTTATTAAACTGGCATAAATTTATTATTTTAACAGATCAAAAAGTTGAAGCCCGAAGAATCCTTGAAGAAAGTGTAGAGCGACTTGAAGTACAAGATGTTTTTGGTTCGTCAAAGATGGTTTAACGACATTGTCTTATGTACATATATATACTGCAATTTTACCTTTTTTTCTTTTTAGGAATTATTAAAAATGATGATTAACTCATCTCACTTTATTCTTCCTGGATGGTGTTGTGTTATTTTTACTTTTTATTGTTTTAGTACGATGGTTTCTTACAATTTGGAATGGTTTCTGGTAAAAATGATACTTTAGTTCTTTGTATTAACAAGATAACAAGTATTTGGTTTATTTTTTAATGTTGTTGATCGTGTATTAAAGCATATAAATAATCATTATTATTCATGTAATTTAAATTTTTATTATATTTATTACATTTTCATAATAGCGAAGACAAATGTGGTCATTAAAATTCTTTAGCGACATGTTTCTCAAATAGATAAATGCCTATTAACGAAGAGAATTTTGGTTGTTAAAAGTAATTATACAATTAACGAAGGGAATATCGGTCGCTAAAAGCACTTGAATTGGCTTAATACATTGTTGTCATTACAGACTTTTAACGACCGGATAATAAATTAGCGAGGGGAAAATCCTGTCGCTAAAAAGCATGTTGAACGGCCAACAATTATTTGGTCGCTAAAGATCCTTTAACGACCGGATTGCAAATCGATCGTTAACTTTTAACGTCGGGACTTTTAACGACCGGTGACGACCGGATTTTTTCCGGTCGTTATACTTTTAACGACCAGATTTCCCCTCGTTAAAGCCCCATTTTCTTGTAGTGTTCCCCATTTACAAAGACAAAAACTTCAGCTCTAGACTTGGGGAACTTCAGCCCCGTATGCTGAAGTTTTTGTCTTTATAACTGGGGAACTTCAGCCCCGTATGCTGAAGTTCCCCATTTACAAAGACAAAAACTTCAGCTGTAGAGCTGAAGTTCCCCATTTACTAGAGCTGAAGAACTTCAGCTCTCGTAAGCTACTTCAGGCCCGTCTACTAGAATGCTGAAGTTTTGCGTGATTGCCTTTGCTCCTTCAGCCCCCCATGCTGAAGTTATGCACAAAAGTGGGTACGGATTCAATTTCTTTTACAAAGCGGGTATAAGTTAAAACGTGGCACAAAAAGTGGGTACGGATGCAAAATCCCCCATTTTTCATATTATCTCCCCAAAAATTTCCCTTCTCCTCTCTTTCCCTCCCTCCCCTTCTCTGTCACTCCCACTGCCGCCCCCAGCCACTGCCGGACCACTGCTTGCCGGACCTCCCCTTGTTGCCGCCACTGCTCGCCGGACCACCCACTGCCTCCCCCCACCCACCCTATCTCTCGTTCTCCACCTTAGAAAAAGGTAAGTTTGAACTTGAATCTTGAATATTTTTCTAGTTTTAGTTTCAATTATGTCAACATTGTAGTTTATTGTTTGATTTAGTGTTTCAATTATGTGAACATTGTATTTTATTGAGGATTAGGGTTTAAGGTCTTGTTTTAACTAGATTTGTTAAATAATTTTATTAACTAATTAGTTTAATTAGTGTCGAATTTATTTTAGTTAGATTTAAATTATGTATTGTCANATTTGGAACATCCTGCACACATATTGGAAGAAGTTGACATAGATGAAGTAACAATAATAGAAAATGTTGAAGAAGAATCAACTGATGAAGCACAAACTAGTTCGGAAGAAGAATCCTCGGACGAGGAACAATACGTCGATGAGCTTTAAAAAGTTGGTTTCTTTACTACTTCTCATTTTATAGCTATTTTATTATATGTTTCAATCTAAATATGTAATTTTTATGCAGATGACAGGCAAGGGTCGAGGTAACGATGACCTTACGGGTTCTCGGGGTAAAGGAAAGGCTAAGAAGGGAAAGAGGAGAGTAGAAGATACTCATCCCTATTATCCTCCCTCTTTTCCACCCTCTTCACAGGCGCCGCCTATGTCTTATCCTCCACCCGATGGATATTATGAGGTGCCACAACATCACCAACCTAGCTACATCTTTGTGCAGATACCGTCTTTCAGCACAGGGCCTTAGGACTGTACGTGCAGCATACAGTCCAGCTGCCTCACGAGCACATGGCTCACATCTATCCAGGTCACAGCCACGGGGGTCACAACCACGTGGGTCACAACCACTGGTGCCACAACCACGGGGGTCAGAGGCATCAATATTACAGCAGCTTCAGGTCGATCCCGCAATGTCGCAGTCACAGGGATCACAACCATCTTCCTCATCGGCTCCATCTCTTACAGGCCTTCGCCTGCGAGATACTAGATCTGACCCCCCTAAACCTTCCACACATGCATCTAATGTGCTTGTTTCCGACGATGGTGCTGATGATGACAAGGAGATGCATAAGGATAAGTATGGCAGGATCATCATAGTCCCTGAGGGCGATGGGTAAGAACAACTTGATTTTTTTATGTTTATTGTTTTGTACAGTTTGTACTAGTATATTAATGTGTTTTTATTGTTAAATTGCAGGTTCATCCCGAGTAACACTACTACGAGGATAATCACCAATGCCACCAAAAAGCTTTATGATGCCCCTTATACGAGTTGGAGAGAATTCTCATTCTCGCTGAAGGAGCAAATTTTCAATGAATTTAAGGTATACATTTTCTTTTAAGCTTTATATTATTTATATTTATGATATTTTCATACAATATTTAAATTTTGAAATACAGAGCAAGTGTGTATGGGAACACCATTATAGCACGGAGGTGGCGCGTATTTTAATCTTAAGGCTCGGAAGCGGTTGTCGCATAGTTTCTCCAACGCTAGACTGTACAACCAGAAGCCTAAATGGTTGCTTGACGATTTTTGGAGAGATTTGAAAAGGCAGTGGCTTACCGCGGAGTTCTTAAAGAAGAGCGAAAAAGGAAAGAAAGCTCGCGCATCCGAGAAGGGAGGCTCCTTGCACACTGGAGGTGCGATCAGCCAAGGGACTATAAAAAGAAGATTGGTACGTAATTTATTCATTTATTTTAATTTTCAAAGTATATCTATTCTATTTATTAACTATAATTTATGAATTTTCATGAAAAGAAGCTGGGTCATCCAATGAAGCAAGATGAGTTATTCAAGGAGACTCATATTGTCAAGAAAAAGAAAGAGACCGATCAAGAAAGTTGGGTCGATGACCGATCATCGACTGTACATGTAAGTTTTCTCTTTTCATTAAGTATTCTGATATACTCAATCTTTCAAATACTAATTAAATAAAAAATTTCTTATAGGATCGCTTCAGAGTTGACGTGGAGGTATTCATATGCAGTCAGCCACCTAATGAGTCGGGCGAGCCAATCCATATTTCAGAGGAGGATGCAGAAAGACTATGGATGCAGGCGGCTGGCGGTGCAAAATATGGGAAGGTATACGGTCTTTCTAATAAAAAGTTCCACCGCTATCACTGTGGAATGCAAGGAATAGGAACTTCCTCGCAAGCCGAGCAACTTTATGGGGAGAGCCTCTCCACTATGCGGGATACTGTGACAAAGCTCACAAGCGAGCTAGAAGCATTCCAAGGAACGAGAAAGGCTTAGAGATACTCAGTACGTTATCATGCAAGCTCAGTACCAAGGCATGCAAGCTCAGTACGAAGGTATGCAAGCTCAGCTTAAATCTCTCCTAGCTTCTGGAGCTTTTCCGATTCCCCGGTCTCGCGAGCCATCGCCAGAGGCTCAACTTGAACGTGAGCGTTCCTTCCGTCCTCCCCGTGTTAGTTCCTCCCGTCCTCCCCGTGATCGTTCTTCTCGTCCACCACGAAATGACCCTTCTCATTACCGTCTTGATAATGAAGATTCATCAGACGGTGATGATAATGATATAGAATGAAACAGTCATTGAGCATTTTTTTATAATTTGAACTAGACAATAGAACTTTGGTCCGTTTTGGAATGGGCTTGTAATAAGTGTTAACTTAGTTTTGTTAGTTAAATGTGTTAGTTCTATTGAACTTTATACGTTGTTGGCTTTAATGTTGGTTTTAATATTGGTTTTAATGTTGTTGTTGTTGTGTTGTTAGTTCGTATTGTTGTTGTGTTAGTATTGTTGTTGTTGTTGTTGTTGTTGTTGTTGTTGTGTTAGTATGTTATTTTTGTTGTAATAGGATTTGGTATGCTGGCAGGTGGTGTGACTGCCAAAATAAAACCCAGAAAAGCGACCAAAGTTGGTCGCTATTAAACCCAAATTTCCAGAATAGCGACCAAAGGTAGTCGCTAACTAACCCAGATTTCCAGAATAGCGATCAACTTTGGTCGTTATGTTATTAAAAAAATATTTTTTCTGGAACTTAGCGACCAATTGTGGTCGCTTTGGTTTAAAACAAATTAAATAAATTAGTAAAAAAACTATTTTTTTCTAGAAATTAACGACCAATTGTGGTCGCTTCTGTTTAAAACAAATTAATAAAAAAGCGACCAACTGTGGTCGCTATTTTCCAGATTTTAAAATATTATATTTTATTTACAGACCAAAGTTGGTCGCTATATTTTGTATAATAATAAATAAATAAATAACGTATTTTAAAAATAGAGACCAAATTTGGTCGCTAAATTTATATTATTAAAATAATATAGCTACCAAAGTTGGTCTTTTTTTTGATACCAGGAATATTTGTTCAATTTAACATAGAGACCAACAAAATAGCGACCAAGCCTGTTTGGACGCATTTTGGTCGCTTTTTACTGTTTAGGGACCAACTTTGGTCGCTTTTTATGGTCGTTTTTTCCCGAATTTTTAATAGTGATTAGGGTACACTGTCTACATCATACTCCTTAGGGTGCAGTCCTTTCATGGACTCTGCGTGAACGCGGATACTTTGAGCATTGGGCTGCCCTTATTTTGACTATTAAGTTTGACCAATTTTGATTTTTAATGTCACATTAATTCGGTGTTCTCCGTTATAGTGTACGCATTATCTAGTCTTTCGAGTTCCAAACGCTCTGTTTTTTCTCTGGTTTGCATGGAATTGGTGTCAATACCATACTCTGCATGTTCGACCCGTCAAATAAGAGCTAAAAACTACTCTACTAACTAATATTTTCTTTATTTCAATTTAGATGATATATTTTATTTATCGAGTGTCAATTTAATTAAATTTTGAAGCTAAATAAGATTAGTTCAACTCAATATTCTAAATTTAACATTTAAATATTCAAAAACTATAATTATAATTGCAAATTCTCTCAGATAAATACAAATGTTAGTCAAACTTCACATAGTTTGACCGAAATATGTGTATTTAAATTGAAATAGAAGAAGTAGAAAAACTGGGGAAAAGTTTTCTCCACATCATCGATACCAATAGAATAGACACATGCATAGGTACATGAGTTCAAGTTCAAACAATTTTCTTATTTACAATAAAAGACTCCTTGTTCATTAGAATTTCGATCTGTTTACACAATCAAAACGAAATCTTTTGTGAAAAACACAATTACACCCCATGTAGCTAGAGATCGAGTACACCCAATAATTATAGTATTGCGTATAAGAAGAAGAAAAACAAGGAAGAATTTGAAATAAGATTAAGCAGCAGAAAGCGAAGATTGCCGCCTCAGATTCCTATAAAACTTGGAAATGAATTCATCAGCTGCTTCATCTACGTGTTTATAATTATTATCTTCTTCTGGTCTTAGAGGAAATGGCGAGTCCGTAACCCTAAGTTGCCTCACTATAGGAGTCCTCCCAAAACCAGGCAAATTATTAGCAGGAGAATATGCATCAGTTTCACTACTCTGTATCATTTCCAACGCTTTAACCACAGCTTCATCCACCAAAACTACGTCCTTTTCATTGGCAGAGAGAGTAGTAGCAGTCCGAGTGTGCTTGTTTCTTTTGTTGAAGGACAAATGATGGGTACTGTGGTGAAACATAAGATTCTTGACAGCAGATTTGCAGCTTATACCAATTTTGTTACGCTTCACCATTAATTTTATATCAAGCATTAGCTTTTGCTTTGATATTCCTTTTCGCAACATGAAAAATGCCACTCGCACTATCCTCCAGAATTTCCTGGCTATCACTGGCAAATTCTGTTCCATATCGTATCACTTTATTTTGCAGTTTTCTTTGTTCTGCAGATAGATTTGTTGTTTGGAATAATGAGAGAAAAATGTGTAACCAGATTTATGGGAACGTAAAAGTATAGGAGTCGTATTTATATAGTGGCCGACCTCCGTATGGGCTTAGGTATATTAAAGTGACAATTTGAGGGAGGGTCCAATATTATTGATATTGCGAATTAAAAGCCAATACTTTTTATTTGGCTCAATTATTAGTGGTGGAGCCTTTAAGTCTTTGTCACTCGTAAAATTTGTGATTTTGCTGCATATTTCACATGGAAATCAATTTTAATTTGGACCATTCCCAAATAAAAACTTCTTTTTTTTTTACTTCTCTTTAGGGGTGGCAAAGTAGTTAAAATAAAATAGTAAATCACCCATATTATTCACTAAATAATGAGTTGGACAATGAACTTTTTTAAAACGGGTCAAATATGGATAAGAAGTATATTATCCATTTTTAACGAATAACAAATGTGTCTAACTTTTATATTTGTAAAGCCTCAAATTAGGAGTTCCTCAAGTAAGGAAGACTAAGAATTCTTCAAAAAGTGATCATATGCAATAAGTCATGGATAATATGATTACTCATATTATCCGTCGGTTACTCCATTTTGTATCCATATTAAATATGGATCGGGTCGGATAATTTATCTGTTTTCGACCCAAATCATATACAATCCGACCCGCCCGTTTACCCCTCCTACTTCTCTTCAATGTCCTCATTCACCTATTTAACACTTTCAAGCCAGTAAGCCAAATTAGCAAATGCCAATGCTAACTTTCTCGATTTTCAGAAGTATAGTTAAAAGATGTATATTTTAAAATTTTGAATTTAAGAGATTCGAGAAAAGATGAAATAGAACGTGTTTTTAACAAGACACAGGAAACTCGCAAAGTTAGATAAGATTGGAATGGACATGGGAGATTACTCTGATCACTCGAATGTTGCTCATTCTATTAAATCGGAGAATTATGATATTTTTGCTAAAATTAGACTTAGATCTAGTAGTATTATTGTTTCATGAATTGATAAATATGCGCTATTCAAATTGATCTTCTAATCTACAAAAGTCTTTTTGTTGAGGATATTTTTCAAAATTCAGTGTCTTGCCTCTAAGATAATAAATCAACAAAAAGGAAGCAAATACATAAAATAGGAGTAGTAAGAGAATGCTATATATGCTTTATTATTTGGATACACTTGTTTTTTTTCCAAAACCCTAGCAGCTGCAGCTTGATTAAAAGTTTACTTAGCAAGGTAGGTTTTCCCTGACACGTGTCCCTTCTCTCAAAGAAAAGAATGAAAAAGAAAAGTTTATTCAACACAATCATGAGAACCTACTTCTTTTTCTTTTTCTTTTTCTTTATTCGTTTCTACCGTTTCCCCATAATTTTACAGGCTTCACTATCATTTACTATCCAAGGAGTGTAGTTCACAATTCAGTATATTGTACGGTCAAATTTTTCTATAATATTTTTATTTGTTTCGAATATTTTTTTATATTATAGTGAAGTATTATTATAAGGAATATATATTATAACATAATATGAAAATTAATTCAGAAAAAAGCTTGATTTTTATGGTAAAGTGTTATTATGTAGGGATGTTGTTATAGAGAGGTTTGACTGTAGTTCTTAATACTTTTTATATTGTCATACGAATATTTTCTAGAACTTGGTAATTGCTAGGTTTTTATGCCTCAATAGAAAAATAGTACTAATTTACGTGACAATATTAATTGAGCACGAAATTTAAGAAAAAAATAAAAAAATTTGAAAAATTATAGTCAAAACAAATCATAAATGTATCTGCAAATTCTTTAATTAAGGGTAAAATAAAATTTTTAAAATAAATTTAATTTTAAATAAAGAAGTATGATTTTTTTTAAACAGACTAAAAAAATTATGGTATGTTGAGACAAAAGGAGGAGTAAATTTGACCATTTGTTGACGTCAATACTAGTACTGACTATATATTTTCGTTTTAACTTGCTCCTAAAAATAGATTAAAAGCTGACATGGAAATCTCAATTTACTTATATATATATATATTGGATAAACTTTATTGTTTATTAGCGATCTATAAATAATAATAATTATTATTCGTTTTAAGTTTTGTCCTCAAAGAAATAAGTTCCAAGGTCTGTACCCATTTAGTAATCTTTGGTATTTGGTTGCTAGGCTTGCTGGATATATATAGAACCAGTTATTAGTGAAATGCAAGCTCATCCACTAATACAGGGTTGAATCCTTTGTTTTAGCACACTGACTGGATCGAGGTGCAAGTAAAATTCAATTTGGGACTCATTTGGACTAACTTTAATTTTAGTTGGGAATTTGGGTGAGTATTAGGGCTGTAAATGGATTGGGTTGGTTCGGATTTTATTAAACCCAAACCAAACCAATTATATCGGTTTGGATTGGTTCGGTTTTATCGGATTTTTTGGGTTTTCGGATTTTTTGTTACTTACATATTATTTCAATCTTACTTTGTTAAATATTTGATAATTAAATATATATTTAATAAAAAATATAAAAAATTGACAAACATATTATCAATTAAAATATTCTTGTGAAATAATTATATTAGTAACATAATTATTACTTTTTTAGTCGTCCGCCAAAATTTTTCGTTGATATACACATTCAAGTTAACCGAATTTAGTAATTAAACATAAAAATCAATATGATACCTAAATATTAATAATCACTTCACATTCGAAAAAGATATAAGAATTTAATAGATCTTAACATATGATATGAGTCTGAAAGAACAAACAGATAGACGCATTTCAGTAACACTTGATAAGAAAGTGATCATACAACTCATTATTTAAGGTCAATAAATATGGAGCACTTCATATTCTATTAAAATTTACATCCCGCAAGAGAATCCCAAATATTTCTAGATATTTTTTAACGAAAATTTTATATAAAATCTTAAAGTATATATAAAAATTAGATATTTATTGTCGGGTTGGTTCGGGTTTTTTTACTCAATACCAAACCAAATCAAACCAAACCACGTCGGATTTTTTAATCGGTTTGGGTTGACTTTTCGGTTTGGTGCGATTTTTCGGTTCGATTTGTACACCTCTAGTGAGTATAGTCTAGATGTGTATATAGGAGGTATCTTGTGCTTTCACGTTAAATATACTTAATTATTGACTTTGACTAATAATACTTTGGTTCCGTGTTAGTTTATTAACAAGGTTTTGTAATGTTAATGAACTCTAGAACCTTGTAAACATTATTCTTCTAACTTTAGATTGAGCCGAAGTTTGTTGGTTTAAAATTTTAAATCATTTAAATTACTGCGTTCTGAATTAATAATTTATATATATTTAATAAATTTTTTAAGATAAATATATAACTTGAAACGAAGAACCTGGGTTCAATCGAACTTGTAGCATTTACTCTCCCTCCACTACTGCTTTAGATATATGTTGCTCATTATTTTCAAAATTGCCGATGAGTTATGTCGGATCTTCCAAAAATTTTATATTTTTTACGGATCCGAAATGAATACGGCAATATATTTGAAGAGTACGAGTAATATAGGTGTTTAGACTAATACAACTTTTCCAAACTCCCCATTTTTCCTCCCATCTTCCAAACATATATAGCTGTTTACAACTTACATTAGATAAAAAACATACCTAACGTAGAAAAAAGGAGCTCTATGGCATGTTAGTTCAAAATTGTTGATTTTAACTTGAAGAGTTTCCCTTCTCATGCTTTTGCATTGCACTTTTTGAATCTCACAAAACGCTTTTTGAAGCATTTCAAAGTTATTATTAACCAAAAAAAAAAGAAAAAAGGTAATAAACAAATAGGGTAGCCATTGTTTAGACCGAATTGGTTGAAAATAAAAAATATTTGCAGTTTTGACCATCGACTTGATTTATGAAGTTTAACTGATTCAATGTACTTTGCATTTGTACGGTTACACGACGCCTTCCTGTGATTCCTTGGAAGGCGACGTAAGGTTAAGCAACTGATGTCCGTGCAGTTGTTGACCGCCAATTGAGATCCCCTCCGTACGCTAGACAAGATTGTCAGTGCCGTACGAAAAAATTAATGTCAAAAATAATTGAGAGAACAATAATGAGAATTGAAAGAAAGTTTGATTGCATTAATGAAAGCTATTACAAAAGAAGGCAATGCGGTGTCGAGGGGGAGAGACACTAGTACAGAGAATTGCTTGCTAGAAAGTTTTTGATTACTTGATCCCCCTTAATAATGCTTAAAAAAAAAAATCAAAGTTACAAGACTTTACCTAAATAAGCTAGAGAATCATAATGGAAATACATGGAATAAAACTACTCTATATTTACAATGAAAAGGACTTAGTTTTCTACAAGGTAGAAACAAGTCCGTTGTCAGCAACTTTGTCTTAGGCATCACAATCTGCGTGCGCGGTGTTATCTGCGCGCGCGACACTGTTGGCAGCTGCCTGTGGCTGGGAGCTAGCGAGGGATATCGGTGGGGCAACAGAGGCACATGCGCGCTTGTCACTCGGTGTGGCCAAGACCACGGGGCCGTCTGGCGCTAGGCGTTGAGAGGCTTGCCAGGACGCCACGGGGCACGTCCAAGGGGTTATGGGGCATGACTGGAAAGCCACCCATGACATTCTCCCCCACCTGAGTTGGCGACGTCCTCGGTGCCTTACTTGCAAGATAATCTTCAATTAGGCTCTTGTAGGCTTTGAGGTTTGTTCTCCTCTCCCAAGTATTCTCATATGCATACCATTTTACCAAAAACTCTTGGTGATCCTTCCTTGAGGTGTGAATCACCCGATCATCAAGTATGGCTTCAGCACGCCTTCTCCCGGTTGAATTGGGACCTCGAATACTGGGTATTGTGATTTGGCTCCGTGAAGGGTCCTCCGTGTCTTCCCGAAAAGGTTTCAGAAGGCTGACATGGAAGACGAGATGGATTTTCCACCAAGCTGGGGTATCCACCTGGTATGCAACTTTCCCAATGCGCCTTTCAATGGACAAGGGTCCAATGTATTTTTGCAATAGGCGAGGGTCATGGACCCCTGCAAACAAGTACCGCTTTGGAATTTTGACCATCACTTTGTCTCCTACTTGGTATTCAACAAAGGGACGATTTTGATTAGCATGCCTCTTCATCCGCTTTTGGGATTTGACCAGATAGCTCCGCACTATCTCCAAATTTTGCTTCCATTCTTTAAAAAATCTAGCAGCTCAAGGAGATTTTGACATGTTTGGTACATTCACAGTGTGTGGGAGTAGCGGTTTCTGCTCGGTAACAATTTAAAAAGCGCATTTGTTTATACTAGAGCTCTTTTGTGAATTGAAACACAGTTGAGCAGCATCCAAAAGCTTCACCCAATTCTTCTGCGATCCGGTAACAAAGTAGCGGAGATATTCCTCCAATATACCATTGAACCGCTCCGTCTGGGCATTGGATTATGGATGAAAATTTGAGCTATGACTCAATTTTGACCCGAGTCACTTAAATAGTTGGGTCCAAAAGTTGCTAGTGAAGCGTGAATCACGGTCACTATCAATGTCTTTGGGCAGGCCCCAACATTTGACGACATGAGAGAAGAAGAGTCGAGTTGTATCTTCTGCTGATATATATTGTGGTGCTGCACTAAAGGTGGCATACTTGGAAAATCGATCCATCACAACCAAGATAGTTGTGAGATCTCTGACTTTGGACAATCCGGTGATGAAATCTAGAGACACGTTTTCCCAAGGTCTCTTTCGGACAACTAGTGGTTCCAAGAGTCCCTCTACTGTCAAGCGATCGGACATGTCCTTCTGGTATACTAGACATGTCCTCACATACTAAGCGATGTCATCGGCCATTTAAGGCCATAATATGCACGATGAAGTAATGCCATGGTGCGTTCTTCGCCGGGATGGCCGGCCCACAGAGTGTCGTAACATTCGCCAAAATAGTCCTTCTCAGATCTCCTCCTTTAGGAACATAAAGTCGGTTCCCTTTTACCTTCAGGAAACCATCCTCCATGTAGAATTGGAGGGTTTTGCCCTGTCCTACTAGATCATCCAAATATTGTGTAGCAGGATCCTTGATGAGTAGATCCTGTATCTGGTATTTTATAGTGGTAGCTACTTCGCTCCCCCTTAGGGTGGAGAGTAGGCACACTGATGCTAGATCAGCTCTCCGACTGAGCGCATCAGCAACATGATTAGTCTTCCCACTTCTGTACTCCAGGTTGAAGTGAAATTCTGCTAGGGGTTCCTACCACCAGGGTTGTCGGCCATTCAGCTTTGACTGGGTCATGAAATGACAAACAACTGTGTTGTCTGTATTGACCATGAACGGGGATCCCAGTAGATAATGTCTCTAAAGGCGTAAGCAATGAATGACAACCAATAGTTCTTTCTCGTGGGCGGCATAGCGCCGCTCTGCATCCTTCAGCTTCCGGCTCTCGTATGCTACGGGATGCCCGTCTTGTAGTAAGACTCTTCCAAGAGACTCGAATGGCTTGGCAAAATCAGGGAGGGCCAAGATAGGGCTACTAGACATAGTCGTTTTTAATGCGTTGAAGGCCTCCGCTCGCCTGGGTCCCCAATCCTAAGGCGTGACCTTTTTGAGGAGTTCTGTCAATGGAACTGCGATAAGGGAGTAATTCTTCTCAAATCACCGATAGGAATTTCATAGGCCAAGGAACGCCCTCAAGGCGTGGATATCCTTGGGCGGAGGCCAATCTGTGATAGCTTGGATCTTTTGTCGGTCCATCTTGATCCGCCCTTCCTCAATGACATATCCGAGGAAGTCGATCTATTTTTGAGCAAAGGATCACTTTGACAGCTTTGCGTATAATTCTTGCTCCCGCAACCGGGCTAGGACCTTCCGCAAGTGCTCTAGGTGTTCTTCCAGGGTCTGGCTGTAAACCAAAATGTCATCCAAATAGACCATCACGAATTCGTCAATGTACTCTCGGAAGACCTGGTTCACCAGGGTGCAAAATGTGGTTGGAGCATTAGTCAAGCCGAATGGCATAACCAAGAAGTCGAACGACCCATATCTTGTCACATAGGTAGTTTTGTGTTCATCACCCTCAGAAATTCGAACTTGCCAATACCCTGTCTTCATGTCAATCTTCGTGAACACCGTCGCACCCCCCAATCTATCGAACAAGTCTGCCATGAGCGAAATGGGATACTTATTTTTCATAAATATTTTGTTTAGAGCCCGATAATCCACACTGAGTCATAGAGTACCATCATGTTTCTTTTAGAATAGCACAGGGGACCCATATGGGTACTTGGAGGGTACAATGATCCTTGTGTCTAGCATCTCCGTCAACTGTCTCCGAAGCTCGGTGAGTTCTGGTTGTGACATTCTATAAGGCGCACAGGAAAGTGGCTTCGCACCCGGCACAAACTTAATATAATGGTTCACAGTGCACCTAGGCGGGAGTCGCTTTGGCATCTCCTGTGGCATGACATCTTCAAACTACAGTAGTAGCTCCTTTACAGGTGTAGTAATGAGACCCGATGAGCGTTCTACCTCTTCAATGTATAGGGTAGCTAGGAACGTAGGTTCATGTCTTTTGACTCCCTTCATCAGCTGCAAGGCCTTTGTCAGTGGCCATCTTCATGGGCATGCACGGGATAATGCAGGGCTTGGCCCCATTTGCTCCAATCATCAGAAGCATGTCTGCATATGGTACGGGCATGGTGTTGGTTTGCCTAAAGAATTCCAGCCCAACTATCAAGTCGAAGTCATTTATGATCACCACGCGCAAGTTGAATTTTCCTTCATAAGGATCCATCTTCACTGGTACTTCTATGGCTATTCCACCCACTGGCTAAGGAGGTGAGTTGATAGCCTTGACATGACCTCTTCCCTTTCCTACAATTACACCAAGACGCTCCACTCGAGTTGAGGCCAAGTAGTTGTGGGTAGCACCCGGATCCATCATCGCTCGAATGGGTTTGCTATCCACCTTCAGTTCAATGAACATCAAGGTCCTCTCTTGTTTATGATGAGTCCTCAAATTCGTCTTCTTTTTCCCTTTCTTGGTGATTGGGCAGGGGTCATTCTTCTTACGGATACCAACACTAGTTCCCGCTAATGCATCAGAAATAGAACCAACAATTGCATTGAAGGCACCTACTGGTTCGGTCTACTCTGCATCATCTGCTTCGTCATCCCTCCCCATCATCAAAATCTTGATGGGCGTTCATCTGTGCATGTGGGAATTCATTATTCCAATGTGGCCCGCCACAATGATGACATCTTGAAGGGGGATTTCTCCCCTGATCATTGTTGTTTGAGGCATCACTATTGCTTCTTGAGGAATGAGTCTTAAATTTGGTGGCACTCTGGTCTCCCCCACTTCTGTTAGGGACAACATTGTTAGACTGTCCTCCTTTGTATACCGCTCAAACAGGAGGTTGAGGCCTATCCTTTCGAGTTTCCACTTGATAGTCCCCAAGGCATTCCGCTGCTTGGATCGCCTTGGTTAGGGTATTTACCCTTTGTCTTTGCAGCTCGATGCGGGCATAAGGTTTCAACCCTTCCAGGAATGTGAAGAGCTTGTCCTTGTCCCCTATGTCATGGATGTTCAACATGAGCGCGAAGAATTCTTGCACATAATCCCACACTGATTTGGTCTGGCGAAGCTCCCGTAGTTTTCTCCTTGCATTGTACTCAACATTTTCAGGGAAGAAATATTGGCGTATGGCTGCCTTCAGTTCTGCCCATGTCTCCAGAGCAGCTTCACCGGCCCTGATGGCTTCGTACTTCACTCGCCACCAGAGTTTAGAATCACCTTGAATATATATGGCAACAATTGCTACCTTCTTGGCTTCTTCTAGGCCTCCCACGACATTGAAGTACTGCTCGATGTCGAAGATGAAATTTTTCACTTCTTTAGCATTCTGAGTTCCACTATATGGATTTCGCTCAGGAACTTTCAGTTTTTGTGCTGCAGGGGCGAGATTCATAGCACCCCCGATTTGGTTTCCACTTCCTCGAAGCAAGCCCTGTGGAGCAGCATTAACAACATTGAGATGGCTTGTCAAATTGTCTATAGTTTGTTGCATGGCAGTCACCCAGTCTGCCTCTTGTACCCTGTAGGCTAAATCCTCGGCACGCTCATGTTGGAGGCCCTCGAATTTACCAAAAATTTTTGCTGCCTCACCGGCCGTCGTTTGTCGGTCTCCTTCAGAGCCGCGACTGATGTTTTCTATGTCAACTTCGTCCTGGAGCATTCTGCGGTCCAGGTCGTCCAACCTTTGCACTAGGCTGGTTTATAGTTCATGCAATGTATTTACGATGGGTCGTAAGATGTCAACCGTCTCTTCAAGGTCCGCAATACAGTCCCCATGATTCTCCATGGTCAGAAGTGGTGGTAATGGAAATGTGTTCCCTCGTCCGATGTCGAGCCTAGGCTCTGATACCAACTTTTACGCGGTGCCTTCCTGAGATTCCTTGGAACGGCGACGTAAGGCTAAGCAACTGATGTCAGTGCAGTTGATGTCCGCTGTGAATACCCAATTTTTGCATGCTTTTAATACTAGTATTTGGATGATTTTTATTGTTTGTGCATTTTTATTTGCATTCCTTTATTAAAAATACCAAAAACATTTTTACCTTTCATTTGTATATTTTAGTTTTGTATCTTTAAATTACATACACCAAAAAGATTTTTCTTTTACTTGTATGCCTTCTGTAGGACTAACTAAAATGATTAGGGGGTTAAGAGTTTGGGCTATTGTACTTTTTAATTAAAATTGAGCCAAATTGGCCCAAAACTTGAGCCCAATTCGACCATACCCATTCCAATGGAGGGTTTGCCAAGCCTTGGTTCAAAACGGCGTAGTTTCATGATGAAACTACGTTGTTTCATCAAGTGAAACCAAGACTCAATCTGAGCCCTTCCTTATTCTTGATCCAATGGCCTAGATTTAATTTCACTTGGCATATAAAAATCCTTTTGAGATCAGATTTTTGCATTACACAAACCCTAGAGCCTCTCTCTTCTCTCTCACTCACCCTCTGCCGTCGCTGCCTCTCTCCATGGCAGCACCACCGCCTACCGCCATCCAAACACCACCAAGACTTCACCCCCACTCGTCTCAACCTCCTCTCCATGAATCTGAACCCCAAATCCCCATAGCCCCTCTCAATCTCCGTTAATCTAACCTTGGCCGAAACCCTAGCCGCCGTCCACCACTCCAAACTCCAAATATTTTACACCACCGGCCTCCTCCAGCTCTCCTCTTCTCCATTCCAAGCATCAAAACCTTCAAACCCCTCAAAAATCTGGCCGAATCTGGGCCAGCAGCCCCCACGGCCGTCTCACCACCACCTCGTGCTCGAGCCGCTGTTTATGTTGAGTAGACACGACCTGGAAAATGTCTACCGCTTAGAAAGGTTCATTCGGAGGTCGCTCGTCATCATTTGTCACTGGCTCGCTGGAAATCACGGTCATGATTCGCCAATTTAAAAATCATGCTCGAAGTTCGCATTGTTGTCGAGTTGTCTTTCCACCACTGTCTCGGGCACTTGGATTGTAAGATGGTAAAAATCTTAATCATTTTCCCCGCCATTGCTTTTTTGTTTTCTTTTGTGATTGTCCTAGGATTTTAGTTTAGTTTAAGGTTTGTTAGTGATCGTTTAATCTAGTTTCTGATTTCTTACTTATTTAAGCTAATTATTTTTAATGTCTTCACTGTTTAATACGTATTTTATTTAGCGTTAACTGTTAAGTTTTGTCTCTTATGATTGGTTTAGTTTAGTCGCCAGTGTGTTGTAATTGAGTGATGTCTCTAGCGGTTAATTGAAATTTCAATATCTCCGGACTATAACTGGAATCCTAATCCCTCCTCTAAGTTTCTGATTTTCTATTTACCCACTATTTGGTTGTAGTTTTGTTATTGTTAATCTGTGATTAAGTGATTCGTGTTAGTCTCATAAGAGATCTTCGATATTAGTCGTTACTTAATACTTTCGAATCATGTATTAGTTAGTGTTTTGCTCTGTCATTACGTTTTGTTTAGTCAATCGGTTTTGTTAATCACCTTTTGAAATTCGATTAGCTATTTGTAGTTGGCGAAGTTCACTAATATTCTGGTTTTGCGATTGATTTTGGTATTTTGCTTTAGTTCGAAATCTGTTATTAATAAGTTACTTCGTGTTTAGTCTCATTTTTGATTTCGTGTTTCAGTCAACTCGATAGTTGTTTCATTATCAACATGTATTCCGCGTTACCTTAGTTGTTAAGTTCCAATTTTATGTTTATTATCTCTAGTTTATCTATGTTTAAGCTAATTAGTTTAAGGCCTTAACTACATGTTTTGTTTGTTTATAGTCATTAGTGTCTTTGTTAGTTTAATGGTTCAAGTCTAGTTATCTGATTTTGCACTTTCTAGTTTGGAGCAATAGTTTAGTTTGGTGTTGGTTTGTGAGGGTAGTAGAAGATACTTGAGTGTAGGACCTTCATTTGGTTGTTTTTACTGTTTGAGGACTGTTTTGGAGTACAATGCTCCAAAATTATGTCCACAATTGGTAAGAAAAACTGTTCATTGAACAAAAATCTGGTTTTTGGACAGATTTTTGGTCAAAAATCTATCATTTGGGACAGATATTTGGCCAAACAAATCTGTCCCAAAGGTCCTTTGTTCTCCTATATAAAGAGGAGTTCTTTCCACACTATAGAAATCTTGGGCTCTAAGAAACAACATCTTGGGCTCTAAAAAACAACATCTTGACACACACTCTATTCTACACTTCCATACACCCTTAGACTTGCTTGAACACACAATCCATAACATAACACACACATCTTTTGAGGGTAAGAAAAAGGGGTGTGACAGCTCTGGCGACTCTGCCTGGGAGAACCAGAATTCGAGCTTGTACATATTGACTTTTATTTGGCTTTTTTTCATTTTTCTTTTTTTTTTTTAAATTTTGAAAATATTGTGATTCATTTTTGGCTAATGTGCTACATGTTTGTTTTTTACCGCATTGATATTGTTGAACTGTACATATAAATTGTCTTCTTGCGTACCCCTCTGAGTCTTTTGAATACAACATCGGGAATCGCGGATACGCGCCCCATTCTTTTTTAGATAAAGCCAGTGGTCCTGGGCTCCCGGTGAAGGATTATTAGTCACGCATATTTAAGAACGTGGAGGGTCCAGTAGTTAAGCCGGAGAAGTATTTCTCACGATATGCTACCCCTTCCCAACTCGAGATGTCCGCTCGTTTTATGGCCAGTCTAGTTACACCTCATCCTTTAGGATTTTTAAACCTAGAAAAACAAGCCACATGCCTGGTCATCCCTAGTAGAATCGTTTTGTTGCATCATGAGCATTTAACTTAGCGAAACTCGGCACAGGGGCCAGGTCCGTATAAGACAGGTATCTATATTGAAACCACCATGCTCACATATGTGCTACTTGCTGCATCATTTAGAAGGCTTGGTTGCATTTGTTGACCGGCTTTAGAAATTAGTTGAGCGGAATATGAAAAAAAAAAAGATCATTCCCCTAGTTTTGTACAAATGATTTGTGTTTACTAAATAAAAAAAAATGTCAAGTTTTGGTTCGAACTACGCAAGTTCGATTCTCACAATTCCAGTGGGGTACGTAAGCAGCCTTCATCGGGTTCAACCCCATTTTTGCAAGAGTTTTTGAAATCAGTGTGTCCGGAATATTTTTCAGTTCCTTTTTATAAAATCGATAGTTTTGTTATTTTTTGTCTTTTTCATTGCTTTTGTATGAGATCATGTTTTTTAATACAACCTCAAAATTATTAAAAGCTCTTTTGTAAATATAGCTAATATTTTTCATTTTTGCTCCAATGTAAAACTATTTTTGTCGAAATAGCATTAGAATCTTCCTCGAAAGTGCCGAAGGGCTATGTCCGTACAAAATGGTTATTGTGCTTGTTTTAACACCTTTTACCATTTCGTCTTTATTTTTGACCATTTTGTCGGGACAACCTTTAAACCTTTCTCGGAAGTGTCTATGGTTTATTTTCGTAAAAAATAGTCATTTTATTTTTACCGTGTCGTCCTTTGTTTTGGCCATTTTTTCCAAGTCAACCTTATAGTTTTAAAAAATATATATATATCAAATGGGTGTTTTTCATAAAATAAATTTTATTTGTTTATCCATGTGTCAGGATATTTTTACCAAGACAACCTTAATACTTTTCTTAGAGGTACCGAAGAGTCGTCTTCATAAAAATAACCATCTCATTCCTCTCACCTTTTATCATTTTGTCTTTGTCCGAATATTTTTTTAGCTTTTCCCCCATAAGAAGTTTGTCTATTCTAAAGGTCTACCTAGTGTCATTTCTTTGAGTTTAGATTAGGACTTGACCCCATATTTTTATCATCTAGGTACGATATGGATTCAGTTAATGGAAGACCTGACAAGAGGCCGAAAGATGAAGAGCACTCGCCGTTTAAGATTGTCGACAAAGTGCCTATGTTATTGAAGCGATGGTGGAACAACATGGATGGGTATGAGCAAGGAAAGATCAAGGATTATTTGAAAAACTTGGTAAACATCATGGAGATCGAGCCTAAACGAGAACTCATTGAGGCTTTGGTTTATTTCTGGGACCCGAAGAACAATGTGTTTCGTCTTAATACATATATGGCGAGAACATTGACGGAAAGCATTCATTGTAGCTTTCTTGGGGTGCATGGTCTTCCCAAGAGAGGATCGAAAGATCAACATTCAGTTATCTGGGATAGTCACAGCCATGATAAAAAGAAAAGATTCCTCCATTATTCCTATGGTGTTAGCAGATATCTTTCGCGCCTCGACCAAGTGCTGGGAAGGAAAAGGTTTATTTGAAGGTTGCAACCTCCTGCTCCAGATGTGGTTCATGGATCATCTTTTCCGTCGTCCTTATCAGGTAGGCCACCGTACTTGTCGGGGTAATCATGTTCGCCAGTATAATGCAAGATTAAAAGTGAGTGTGAGGTTCATAATTTTCCAGAAAGTGTCCAAGATTGGAGGGAGTATATCCACTCCTTAACAGATGATCAGATTACATGGAACTATCCTTGGTTCACCGCAGAATATGTCATCTATAAGTCATCTTGCCATCCATTTCTGATCTTGATGGGGCTTCAGGGTTATCATCCATATGCTACCATGAGATTTCTACGTCAGTTGGGTCACAAGCAGATAGTGCCCCCGGTAGAGGCTATGGACAACTTTATTTGGGAAGCAACATCAGAGGATCCCATTCGTGAAGCTTATGCTCAACGTGTTTGGAATGGCACTAAGATACTCGAGCGTGGCACCATGGTGGTAAATAGAGAATGAGGTGAGCTGAATCCTTCTTATATTGAGTGGTTTTATAATCAATATGCTCCCGTAGATAGACCAGGGACAGTCTTGAAGAGCACCTCAGAGTGGGAGGCTGAGATTCAAAACAGAGTTGGGCTAGCTATGGAACAGATGAAAAGAGATTATGAATCTGCCTTCGGAGCACTGCAAGAAGAACTCGGCATCGTTAAAGTAGACAGGGATTTTCTATATAATGCTTTTGAGAAAGAGAAAGCTCAGTGGGCACGAGAGAAACAAGAACTCAAAGCCCAAGTTCAGAAGAAGAACATAGCCACAACCACTCAGCAACAGGAAGAGAGAGAAGCCCAGTTCAGGGTAGTCCGTGATCATGAGCGCATGAGTTATGCTTCACTAATCCAGAGCCTAAGGGATCAGTTAGAGGGAGTTGAATCAAGTAAGGAGCGCCAGATCGCCGAGTTTGAAATAGAAAGACACCACTACCAAAAGGTGATCAATCGGTTAGAGGGGGAGTCAGCAGAAGCTCAGCGCCAACGAGATATGGCCTTGGAGCGCGAGCGTGATACGCTGGATCTAGCCGAAACTCGTGGTCAATAAAATCAAGAGTTGTATTTGGCTCAGGAGCACATTAAAGGCAAGATCCTCGAGGTAGCCACATATACCTCCCGATCTTGCAGGAGTTTCCAGGGAATGACGCCCGAGCGGTTCGCAGAAGTATCAATGAATGTCGCCCATCACATATCTGCAGACTTAGAGAGGATATATTGTGATGTTGGGGGTCAGCCACAGGAATAAGTTCCATGACTACAATGATGCTGTTGGATTCTCCCCCAAATATCAGAGTCTCTTTATTTTGCAGTCCATTTTGATTGTTCATTTGTTGTCATTGAGTCTGTAAGAGTCTTAGGTATGTTAAGTCTTGTTATGTTGCTTTTTAACTTCAAAAGTCTGTTTTTGAGTCGAATTTAGTCTTGTTTAGATGTTCGTGTCTATGTAATATTTGTTTTCGAGTGTATTAAAAAAAAAGAAAAAAGAAAAAAATTGAAAATCAATGAAAAAGATGTTTGTTTTGTAAAATTAATATATATGTATATATTGTGCCCCTGAACTACGTGATGATCTGATTCATGCGGCGACATGATACGTAGGCAACCCTTAAAAGGTTCGATCAAAATATTTCAATAACTCTAAAATGAGGGATCAAAAATAGGCAAGTGAAAAGAAAAGCGAAAAAAATGAGAAAGAGAAGAAAAAAAAAAGAGAAGAGAAAAAGAAAATTTGAGAGCACCAATAAGCAGCAGCCTCAGAAGCCGGGATGAAACATGAAACCTTTCAAAAGCATGTTCGAAATGGTGACAATGTTAGGAACATGGCATATTACGTGTGATTCATATGTGTAAAATGCTTAACCCTAACACGTTTGTTATCCAGTCAGTAAGCTTAAAGGTGGATGGTTTGTGGTGAAACTGGAAACACATAATTACTTCACCAGATCTAAAGGGAAGGTACCAATGGCTAATAATGATGAAATCGAGTTGGTCAGTGACGACCCCCATGGCCAGTCAGTTGAGCAAGATTCGGAGGAAGTGAGGAGATTAAAACAATAATTGTCGGATGTATATCAAGCTTGGGTCTCCGGTCAGCCTCCACCTCAGGGTCCCTCAGAAGGAACTTTTACCGTACCCCTGGCTACTCAACCACCGCTCCGTGAAACAAGTGATCACATTCTACCACCAGGGTATGTGCCAAACTACAACATCCATGCCGCCCCTGGTACCTCTAATGTGCGACCTCCAACCGCACCAGTCAAGAACACCCCTTTTGTCGTGTCTGGCGCACCGGTATATACAGTCTCGCCACCACCACCTGTGACGAGGACTAACAATGATCCACCATCTCATGCTTATGATGGACAATATTACTCTCCAAATGTGGTTTTCAGGGTGTCGGCTCCATACAACCAGACTCCTTAGTACGAGTCCCCGGTGGAAAATGAATAGCCTGCCCAGACAGTTGAGCCAGATGAGATGGCCAGGAAGATGAAAAGTCTTGAAAAAAACATAAAGAACATGCAAGGACTAGGCGTCACAAAAAGTGTATCTTTCAGTGATCTATGCATGTTCCCTCACATTCATTTTCCGCCAAGGTTCAAG